>KK120318.1:737488-749611 GCA_000611955.2 Stegodyphus mimosarum
TGATTCTCTTTTGCTCTAATAAGGTCCCATGGAGAGACTGATAAGTCGATAATTATGGAAGTTTGTAGGCATTTCTAAGCTAAGACATCGATATCACAAGCCAAAGGTACAGTTAAAATGTCTCGCAGACAGCAATATATTTCAAGAAATAAAAATAGCTAGTGCGGAAAAGGCAGAACTTCTGTCTATCGAATTCTCATATATATATGCGATAATGAAAGTTTCCCTTTGAAAAGAATTTGCTTTACGAACATTTCCAGCAGGCCAGCGAAACTTTTTCTTTTAAAAAATTCCTACACACCAAGTCTGTGAAAGAATGAAGTGAAGAATGACTCCAAACGTCTCGTGCATTTTATTTTTGAAACCTTTTTCTAGAACTGGATGCACTGGCCTCAAAGAATCATTTCGTCCCATAGAAATCAATTGGAAAAGAAGTTTTGGCCAGGGAATGAAGCCCCCTCCTCATTTCTCCAACAGACGTTTTAACTCTACTTGATTTTATTCGAAGATCTAAAAGAGAACTCCTTGTTTGAGGAAATTTAAAGACTTCAGTATTCAATGGGCTTTTGGAAACATGCAAGTGTCCAAAATAAAAAAAAGATCTGAAGTTTGTGAGGCTGGATTTAAAGAGAAAATCCCATGATTTCTGAATAATTCTACATTTAGATAATGTTGCGTGCGTACGGGTTCGGTAATAGATTGAATGCGCAAGTTCGATAGTAGGTTAATAAAATGTATTCTTATCAAACGAAATATAGCAGAACGCTTGAATTTTCCTCAGGGATTTTCGTGCAAGTGTTCAGAATATTACGCAGTACAATCAATAGTTGTACTTCAAATTACTAAAAACGTTAAAATACACTCTTAGACAAAAAACGACGAACCAAGAAGGAGTTATCCGAATGGGACGAAAATCGGTAGAAGTGATGTAAATGTACAGAAAAACAAATGATTACAGTTTGAGAAAAATTGGATGATTTTTTGAAGTGATAGAGCTTCACAAAGTGAAAAAGTCAGTAACGCGTTTGTCCACCTCTGGCCCTTATGCAAGCAGTTATTCGGCTTAGCATCGATTGATAGAGGTTTCGGATGTCCTCCTGAGGGATATCGTGTCACATTCTGTCCAACTGGCGCCTTAGATCGTCAACATCGTGAGCTGATTGGAGGGCCCTGCCCATAATGCACCAAACGTGATCAATAGCAGAGAGATCCGGCGACCTTGCTGGCCAAGGTAATGTTCGGCAAGCACTAAGGCAGACAGTAGAAACACGTGCAGTGTGGGGGCATTATCTTGCTGAAATGTAAGCTTAGGGTGGCCTGACATGAAGGGCAACACAACGGGCCTTAGAACTTCGTCGACGTACCGCTGTGCTGTAAGGTTGCGACGGATGACAAATAATGGGGTCCTACTATGAAATGAAATGGCAGCCCAGACCATCACTCCTGGTTGTCGGCCTGTCTGCCGGAAGGCAGTCAGGTTGGTATCACACCCCTGTCCGGGGCGTCTCCAGACTCGCCTTCGGTGGCTATCGGGGCTCAGTTCAAAGAGGGACTCATCACTGAAGACTATTCTACTCCAGTCATTGACATTCTAGTGCGAATGAGCCCGACACCACTGCAAGCGGGCTTGACTTTGTACAGAGGTCAATGGTAGTCGGCGCAAGGGGCGTCGTGACCTCAGCCCCCTTTCTGTGAGCTGCCTATGAATGGTCCTTGCGGTCACTGAAGCACTAGTTGCACGTACAATCAATGGCAATGATGTATTTGGAGCTGTGAGTGCCACTCTGACGATTGCTCGGTTTTCACGTTCTGTCGTTTTTCTAGGCCTACCGCTTCCTTCTTGACGCTGTGTGCGGCCATGGTTCACCCATTCCTGCCAACATCATCTAATAGTGGCATCGCTCCTGATCAAATGTCGAGCTATTTGCCGATAAGACCAGCCGGCTTCTTTGAGCCCAACTACACGACCTCTCTCAAGTTCTGATATCTGCGCATATTGTTCGCGCACCTGTATGCGAGGCATAGTTACTGTCTGCCAAAGTACACGGAATGTAATTCGTGAAGAATTTATGACCTGAAATCGTAATTTCTCCTCTTAAATATCCTGCCAGTTGCGCAGATCAGATGAGCTGTAGCGACAACCGTTCATTTATTGGCAGCCAAAATGAAAAATTTTGCATTTTCCTTCGAAACCTATATGCATATCAATTTGTGTCCAATTTGTTTTATATCTTCTCGGTGAGTCGTGGTGCGTCGTTTTTTTTTTGTCTAAGAGTGTACAATGCAATGCAAATCGTACCTAAAGAGAAAGCTAGTTCAAATATATCAGTTCACGCGGAACTAAACGACTGCAACAACAATAACTAAGCAACTGAGCTAAGATGTCTCTCTCCGGCTTTAAATGATTTTCAACCGGCCGCGAGAGATATTTTTAGCATTTTCTGCTTTTCGAGACCTCTGGAAAGTAATAAGAGGATGGAATTACGGTTATAGCTATCATAGTAGTCTGATACATTTATTCAATTTAAATACAAATTACTTCGCATACCCCAGTACTTTGCATAAATGAATATTGATGATTGTTTTCTTTGATACATAGTTTTGTAATTTTTTGCTCTTGTACCTTTGTAAATGGACCGACTTTTAAGAGTAATAAACGTAATAATAATGATAAAGAAATTATGTCTTCAGCCGGCAGCAAGACTCTGAAGGAACGGAAATATCGTAAATCTAATGACAGTTATTTATAGTTTGATTTTACGTCAACAGAAATGAATGATGAAGAGAGACCCCAATGTGTAGAGTGTATAAATGTTTTAACAGCGAAGTGTATGCTTCCAAGTAATTAAAACGCCATTTAGAAGCTAATCACCACGGCATGATTGGAAAACCTCGTGAGTTTTTTGCCAGGAAGTTAAAAGAACTGAAACAAAATATATGTATGTTTAAGACTACATCAATACCAAACATAGCTTTGCTTGCATCTTACAAGGTGGCTTACAGAATCGCGAAATGTACGAAGCCTCATACCATCGCTGAAAAACTTAATTCTATCCGCTACTGTAGATATGGTGAACATCATGGTTGGTGAGTCTGCTGGGAAGCTACTTTTAAAAGTGCCCTTTGTCCAATAACACAGTTACTCGCAGAATAGTACATATGGCGGAAGAGATCAACGATCAATTAATTGAATAAACTTAAAGGAGTGGAATTTGGATTGTAGCTACATGAGGATACAGGTAATAAGGGCGCTCTTTTGATATTCTATATACGATTTATAGACAACAATAATATAAAAAAGATCTTCTGTTCTATAAACATATCACTGCAGAAGCGAAGGCTCAGGACCTATTCGAGATTCGTGATGCATTCATATCTGAAAATCATTTGAATTGATTTAAGTGCGTTGTTGTCTGTACTGATGGAGCTTGCTGGCTACTATGAAGGATTACAGTCACTTACTCGAAGCAAATCACCAAGTGCACTGTGGACCCTTGCATTATTCACATAGAAGCGCTTGCGACAAAGCATTTGAGTGCGTAGTGAATATGGTATATTTTATAAAATCTCGTCCATTGAAAGCAACTTTCTTTAAAAAACTGTGTGAGGATATAAGAGTCGAACACTCGCCTTTGTTGTAACATAGCAGTGCACGATGGCTTTCTCATGGTAATGTTTTATCACGTACTTTTGAGCTGCAACAAGAAATTTTTATGTTACTTAAAGAGGATGGATACAAAGATGCAGAAAATTTTGTTGATGCCGATGTTCCAATAAAACTGGCATATTTATGCAACATTTGGGGAAAGCTGATTTCCCTCAATATCTCTCTGCGGGGGAAAAACATGCATCTTTTACGAAAACATATCACCTCTTATGAAAAGACTAAAACTATGGAGAACAAAATTTAAAATTGTTTTTTAATATTGCAGCAATTTTTAAAGTCAAATGAACTTTATCTTTCCCAAGATGAAGTTTTTGAAGGGCATTTATCACAGATAACTGTCTGGTTTGATAAATACTTTCAAAATGAAAATTTCTATAGGTTGGCATGGATTCAAGATCCATTTAGCATTAATACTCCGTGTTAGTTTACTTCTGTGTAAGAAAAGAATCTTATCGAATTATCTTGCAACAGCAATTTGAAAACAAGTTTTGGCAGCAGAGAATTGACAGAATTTTGTAATACAATAAAAGACGAATATCCTATTTTAACTGATAAAGTTCAGAGGATTTTAATTTCATTTTCTGAGTCATATTTGTTCATCGCTGAGTTTTCGGGAGTCGCTATAATAAAAAACAAGTGTAGAGCAAAACTTAATGTGGAAAAGGAAATCAGAGTGGCCGTGTCTAGTTTAATTTCAAGAGTTGAGAAAATATGCAGTAATTTGTAGTCTCATTCATCACGTTTATTATTAATTGAATGTTAATAAAGTTTTAAAAATGTTAAATAATGAAGATATACGAGTTTTATTTTTTTTATCTCTTACTTACGATTAGTCATCTTTTTACCTAAGGTAGGGCGCCATGGAAAACTTTTAATTGAACGAAGGCGCCGTTACTCGGAATAGTTAGGGAACCGATGTATTATACCATTATTTTATGATATCAAAATAGTTTTTTGTCACATTTTGAAGCATTTTACCCAGATAAGATAAATTCTTGCAGTATTTTTCCTTGTTAGGAAGACACGTGTTTAAGCAACAATTCTTCATAATTTTTTATTATGCCCTAATTACGTTATTTAATTTTATAGAAGAAAAGTTAATTTATAAAGCTGTGAGTAATGAAGCACGCTAAACATTTACATATAAATATGCAAAATATTAATGAGCTCCTACGAACGTAACTTCATCTCTTATGGCTAAGTGTATAAACTGGAGGATAATTTGAAAATAATCGTGTTGCTAGTTTAAGCCGATTGTCTTTACTTTTCATTGGGCAGGTGGATAAAATACGCATAGGTAACTCGAATCAATGAAGGTAATTGCCACCTAATTACAATTCAGTGACTGGCGAGTTAAATATAGTGTCATCTTGATTACTTCTTTTCATTCATATTGTTCATTTTATTCTTTGGTTCAGACTTATCAATCTAATTTTTAATATCGCCATCAATAAATGTTTTAATGAAACTGTGTGGTTTAAAGAATAAAAATACACTTCAGTTGCTATAATAAAATCAATTAATGAGCTGTTATTTACTTGCGGAAATAATACAGTTTCAAATGAAAAGATCTTTACCTAAATGAAATACAGTACACACATCATATGCAACCGGAATTTTACTGTAGTTAATTCCATCTTCTTTTTCTGTGTTCAGTCTGTTCAGATTTTGTCCTTGTCTGATAGATTTGAACTATCGTTATGTAAGCGCTTTCAAACTGTTAAGATACTGACAAAAATGACAGAAATTTAATAACAGGATTATTTACCGTATGTAATACCGTATGTAATAACACTAGCAAAACATTTCAGCATTTTAGTACTAACAGTTGGCAATGAAAAGTACCAGTTTCAATACTTTTCTATTAACGAGGCGGCAGTACCCAAATTTGCACCCAAACGCCAAATGGGGTAACCTATTGTTTAATGTGCAAAATAACAAAGCCATGCGCGAAGCTAAATTTGTGCAATGTTCTGATGTTTTAACCGAAAACAGATCGCTGTGTACAAAGAGGAGAAGTATAGTTTCGTTCTCCACATGTTAACAGTGATTTGTTTTCGTTCACGAAACATCAGAAACTTCGACGAACTTTCGGCATCGCGCACAGCTTTGGCATTGCACACGTTAAATCTATTTCATATATTTCTTTTGTCTTTATTTTTTGTATTTATTCTGGATAAAATCGTTATTCTTTTCATGAAGCTTTATGTATCTTTAGCGTGACCGTCATCTAGTTAGATTCCGCGCCAACGCTTATGTTTGGCTTTAAGTGGAGTCCCATTAACAGAAAAAAACCGAAATTTCGTTTCTTAATTCGTTTTCTAAAAGAATGTTACAATAATATGGTTCCAGAAAAAAAACACTGCGTCTTACGTTGGCTCTGCTTAATTTTTTTTTAAGTTTCACTGGGTTCTTCCTTTTCGAACCTCAAAATAGAGAGATTGTTAGATCCCTGGAGAGAGAAATAACATTAAGATATGCCCTTAAGAAGAATCAAACCATGGATATTTCAGTTGTTAGATGGATGCATTACTCCACAAGAAAAAGAATGCCATAGTTCGTTAATAACTAACTAAAATAAAAACTCGGACACAAACGAAATATTGCGATATAGCCATTTTCTCTACTTACTATTATTATTCGTGCTTATTTTACATTTCCAACGTATTTCTTTTCTTCTTTCTTGCTTTCTTTTCAAACACACATTATCATACATTCTTTTCAAATGTTTCTCAAACTTTTAGTTCTTGTGGAACTCTAGAAATAGCACACCACATATCGGAAAACTCCTATGAAAGCTTTATATATGATTTGGCAATGCATTTCCATTTTATTAGCCTGTTAACTTATTCATCACAATTACTGAGAAACGCCTAGTGGTCTCTTTTGAAGCATTAGTGTTCGGGGAAACCATGGCTGAGAAATGTTACTTTAAAACGGAAACGATTAGAAAAAAAAGAGAGTAGAAATTATGGGAAACTGGTTACTGACCTTCTTATAGCAACAGCCACCATGCGGCCATAGAGTTTGAGTCGAAGCCGAGACTTCAAAATAGCTCTCGTCTAAAAGTGAATCTTTGAGCATAGGCGCTCTCTTCCTTCCGTATTACATGACATGCATTTTGCCCTAAAAGAAAAGGGTACTACTCGATCAAATCACCGTCAAATCCTAACCACACCTCAAGTAGAAGTTTCTCAAAAGCTAATTACTGGCTACGGTAAAGTGCCCCTTTTCAGGAAATGAAGACCCTGGATTCGTGTCTGAGACGAATCTTGGACTTAAAAATTTATTTAACCATGTTTTCTTTGCTGTTAAATTTAGATTGATTAGGTAGCTTTAGGTGACCATCAGTAAGAAGAAATTTGTTTAATTAATGCTATTTGATCCTTTCTGTTTTCATAGCAACTATTTTAGTTTTTTCCTTTTTTTTGCAGTTTCAAGTGTTGTCCGATTTCATTAGGTTATCGTTTCTTGACAGCTGTTTAATTGATTGTTGCAAAACTCACGAGGACTTATGTGCTTTAAGCAAGGGCGTCTTCATTGGCTTCTCTTCTCATCACTCGTGGTAAAAACCTTTGTTTCTCATCAGTCAGCGAGAATTATGCCATCTGCATCGCATATGAATAATGAGTTGATCCTATATGTATAACCTTATCTACTTTATTTAACTGCGTGTCATTTTGCTTACCTATGCATTTAAAAGTAAAACTTCTCACCTCACTTCCTTATTGCATATGTATTTATGGACTCATTAAGACGACCCTTTTTATTGCATTTCCCATGTCTATCTCTCATGCGCAGTAGTTCCATCAAAATTGGAATAACTCTTCTATCGCAAATTGAACAAAAATTTCATACGTTTCAATTAGCATACAATTACAAAAGAGAGAAAGCGTTTTAAAATCAATGAGATTTTTATCCGAACTTAAGACAGTAATGTTGGATAATATTTTCAGTTTTTAAGTACAATCTACACTGAAAAGCAAATATAGTACGTTCACTGGGAGATTTGTATCTGCAGTTTTGCAAAATACCAGTTGTATGACTTCATTATTTGAGTATGTCAAAGCACAAGATATCTGCTTGTATAAGAATGAGATACCCTTAAAGAGGACTTCCTAATGAAAATTGGCTAATGTTATATACTGTAAATTTCATGACAACATCATGGCGCCAGCCCAGAACGTGGGATTCTAGCCTAGGTCGGACTGTCTCAGCTGATTTCAGAGATGTTATCCACTCGACCACTTGAGGAGAAAACGGTCAGCCTTTCATTTTCCTGTTAAGTATTTAGTTTTAGTTTATGAATATAAAAAAAATTATTTCTTTCAAGTTTTAGTGTTTATTAACATTTTCTATATTTTCTGTTGTTTAATTTGTAACACACTTTAGAAAAATATATATCTAAATAAATGTAAGCGTCTATTTTTAAAGTTTTGGAAAGGAGGGAGGAATGATTTTCTAGGGACGGCGAAAGGAGTGCATGAGGTAACATAGGTTGAGAATCAATGCCCTAGACCAAACTGTCTCCGACACCTTAACTGCGGCTTGCGAGCTACTTGCAATCCTTTGCCACCTGAAATGCAACTTGTTTCGAATAAATATAGTTTAACCTTTTAATATAAATGGGATTTGAAATAGAAATCATACAGTGCTACATTCCTTTATATCACTAATTTAATTTCTGATATTATGTATGTAAACATTTGATAGATTTCAAACTACCCACTGCTGGTTTATCGTCAGAGCAACAAATACGTAAAATTACAAATAATTCCATGTCTGGTAAATACTATTCCGGGTTATGTTGTCAGGACTGAGTGTTCTGTACATACCTTTGGCGAACATTGTCGTCACCGTGTCAAAGTCCTGATCTCGAACAGGGAACTGAATGCAGCTATGTTCTGTGGTAGAATAACTTATGTTCTGTGGTAGAATAACTGCACGCAAAGAGTTTTTAAAATTATCCTTTTATTAAACTACTATTTACAGCCACTTCCCAACTCGGAAGGGATAACACAAAATAATGACCGCACTTGGGTCTAAACTGAACAATCAAATAATTTAAAATAAAATTAAGTAAAAAATTAAGAAGTCGTTGCTCTCAGAGCTATAAATGCGAGGCTGGCCTCTATTCTAAACTATCAGTGGTGAGTAGCAAGATTCAGCTAATACTAACGCACTTAGATTACTTCAATAAGTATTAGAATAACTGCGCTAAGGCTTAGAACTTAAATTCTACCTAGTCAGGGGAACGTCGAACAGAGCGGCAGTGATCTGAGACTAAAACTCTCTTACACATTGAGAAGTTCCTTGCTAACCTTTAAATACAAAACTAGGCTCCACTTCAATTAGCATAGAGCTGAATCGCGAGCTCATTCTAACGGGAAGTTGAAATAAGAGCTCACAGGAAAGAGAAATTAACATAAAACTTTGTTAGTTTAACTAAAACCTTACAATGTTACTTCCTGAATAGGTAATGGTAATCGGAATATACTAATACTAAGTTCACCTAAAATGCAATGCTAATATTTTTATTTAATTATTCTCCCAAATATTTTTTCTCTCAAGTTAATTTTACTTCAGGCAGTATCTGATTATATTTCTGTGCGATCACATTCTTCACAGCAGTTGCCATCCACCTGCAAAATTTGCTATTCGTTGAAGGGTACTACTTATATTCAGTCCCTGAATAATGTAACCACTGAAGATACCTGTTTCGCCTTGCAATCCATATAAAACACTTTTAATCTATGGAAGAGTTTTACGAGGATTTTATTTTTGGTGAGTGAACCTTCAGCCTCTTACAATTTTACGAGGACATTATTTTTGATAGAGGGGACATTCATCCTCTTACTTGGTTAGGAGACTTGTCTCCGTTTTCTGCGGAACTCCTTCACAATTATTTTCCCATCCCTAACCAAGTCACGCACTTTTATGCAATTGCTTCACAGATTTCGCAACCGTTTTCATAATAATAAGCTTTACACTTTGCCGCATGAAACTATCTTTCGTAATAATTCCTTGGTAATCCAATTCCTTGGTAATCCTACGCAGAGATCATAATTTATTTCACCGATGGTTGTGCATGCTAAAATACATCTTAGACAAAAAAAAACGAAGCACCGCGACGCACCGAAAACATATAAGGCAAATTGGACACAAATTGATATGCATACAGGTTTCGACGTAAAATACAAAATTTTACATTTTGGCTGCCAATTAATGAACGGTTGTCGCTACAGCGCATCTCATCTGCGCAACTGGCAGGATATTTAAGAGCAGATATTACTATTCCAGGTCATAAACTCTTCACGAATTTCATTCCGTGTACTCTGGTAGACAGTAAGCATGCCTCGCATACAGGTGTGCGAACGATATGCGCAGATGTCAAAATTTGAGAGAGGTCGTGTAGTTAGGCTCAAAGAAATCGGTTGGTCTTATCGGCGAATAGCTCAACATTTGAGCAGGAGCGATGCCACTATTAGACGATGTTGGCAGGAATGGGTGAACCATGGCCGCACACAGCGTCAAGAAGAAAGCGGTAGGCCTAGAGAAACGACAGAACGTGAAGACCGAGTAATCGTCAGAGCGACACTCGCAGCACCAGATGCATCATTATCATCGATTGTACGTGCAACTAGTGCTTCAGTGACCGCAAGGACCATTCATAGACGGCTAACAGAAAGAGGGCTGCGGTCACGGTGCCCCTTGCCCCGACTACCATTGACCTCTGTACAACGTCAAGCCCGTTTGCAGTGGTGTCGGGCTCATTCGCAGTGGAATCTTACTGACTGGAGTAGAATAGTCTTCAATTATGAGACCCGCATTGAACTGAGCTCGGATGACCAGCGAAGTCGAGTATGGAGACGATCCGGACAGCGATGTGATACCAACCTGACTCTTCCGGCAGACAGGCCGACAACCAGGAGTGATGGTCTGGGGTTCCATTTCATTTCATAGTAGGACCCCTTTGGTTGACCACTGGAGTAGATGAGTCTTCAGTGATTAGTCCCGCTTTGAACTGAGCCCCGATGACCAGCGAAGGCGAGTCTGGAGACGCCCCGGACAGCGGTGTGATACCAACCTGACTGCCTTCCGGCAGACAGGCCAACAACCAGGAGTGATGGTCTGCGGTGCCATTTCATTTCATAGTAGGACCCCTTTGGTTTTCATCCGTCGCAACCTTACAGCACAGCGGTACGTCGACGAAGTTCTAAGGCCCGTTGTGTTTCCCTCCATGTCACGCCACCCTGGTCTTACATTTCAGAAAGATAATGCTCGCCCCAGATTGCACATATTTCTACTGCTTCTCTTAGTGCTTGCCGAACATTACCTTGGACAGCAAGGTCGCCGGATCGCTCTCCTATTGAGCACGTTTGGAGCATTATGGGCAGGACCCTCCAACCAACTCGGGATGTTGAGGATCTAACTCGCCAGTTGAACAGAATTTGGCACGATATCCCTCAGGAGGACATCTGCAACCTCTATCAATCGATGCCAAGCCGAATAACTGCTTGCATAAGCGACAGAGGGACAAATGCGTTACTGACTTTTTCACTTTGTGAAAGTCTGTCACTTCAATAAATCATCCATTTTTTCTCAAACTGTAATGATTTGCTTTTCTGTATATGTACATGACTTCTATGATTTTCGTCCCATTCGGATAACTCCTTCTTCATGCGTCGTTTTTTTTTGTCCAAGAGTGTATTTGGAATCATAATAAGAATTACTGGTTTGACAAAATTTAAATTTTAGACAAAATGTTTAATTCCCATGTTATCAAATATTGTTATTCCAGATAGAGATCCTTCACCTTAATCATCAAATCTTCATATCAATAACGTTGCACCAACCAATGAGGGATCAACAGAACACAAATGTCTCCCTTCTCCAAAGTTTCTATCAAAATCGTCACATTGATATTGGTCAAATATCTTTAACGTGTGATATTTTCTCGAAATTTCGATTTCTTGTTTGATGGCATTCTTTCTTTCTACCTCGCACTAGGTCAGAGGCCTTTTGCTACCCTGCATATCTAAAAATGTTCACCCCTTAACACTACCGGTCTGCAGTTGTACTGGTTGCCTCGGATCTGATGCCAGCATTACACTTCTTTTAATCTATTGATAAGTTTGTCTTCCTAATTTTCGATCAATGTATACGTCTGACACGTCCTTCATGAAAGCTAAGAAGCCAAACTGAAAGTTGCATCGGGCGGAAAGTTGTAACAGAAAGTTAAAGCCACACGGATCCACTGATTGTTCACTGCAAATTTTAGGTAATAATGTGAAGCTTTACTTATAAACGTTTATTTTCTAAAGTACGCTCTGCATAGAGATTCCATTTTAAGCTCCATTTAGGTTGTCCATTTAGGTCCATTTAGGTCCATTAAGGTTGTTAGTAGTTCAACCAGGGCTCAATTCCTGACGAACGAGCTGGTTGCATGGTTTTCC
>KK120319.1:4370-31884 GCA_000611955.2 Stegodyphus mimosarum
GCGTGAGAGCGTGTACCGAAATTTCTAAAGATATGCAGAATTTAAAATTATTTTGCGATATTGCTGTTGAACTGAATTTTATAGTTTAAGTGCAAAGAACATGGTATTTAACAAATAAAGGTAACACACAAAATGTTAAATAAACGCCCCTTTGGACGTAATCTAAAATCTGAAACCTTTCAGATTTTTAATGTTTATCTGAACTAAAGATATGCTTTTTTTTTCATAATTACAGAGGGTATTTACACATATCTAGATAAAGAAAATGTTAAAAAACAAAACTTTTGGAATCAAAATTTCTGGCAACAATTTATTACTTGAAATTAGAAATATCGTCTGCTACTTGCAAATTTATTCTTCTTTCAAAATGTCGCATGTAAACAAATTATAGATTGTTTTTACACTTTCCGAATAGTAATATTCCTACTCCAGAATTCAGAAATGTTGGTAAATGTATGGTATTTAACTTTTTAAATGCAAAATAAGCAACATTAGTAATCGGAAAGAAAAAATCCATCTATCATTATTTCTACATGAAAAGAAAACTCCAAGCGAGTAACTGAAAAAGATAGATATTGTTTTTAATGTTTCTAAAGTTAAATCATTGTAATAACAGAAACTCCACTGAAGCGGAAATCAATTTCAAAGACTTTAAATACATCAGTAGCAGCAATAAATAAAATAATAAACCAAGATTTGGAATTTAAAAAAAGTTAAAATGCATAATGTTCAATAGCTTTTGCTGAGGCACCGTGGCATAACACAAAATACTTGGTAGAATCTTGTATAAAATATCTTTAGCAGGAGCTGAATGGAAATACTTGATGACCCTTGATGAAACATGAGTTTGCTTAAATTTATGTAGCAAAAAAATCTATTTATTATCGAAACTGAAGAGAAAAAATATACAAACCTGGTTCCATCACTTCAAAGAAAGTTTCAATAAGTGGTTTGTGATTGTTGCAAGATTCTCTTACAATGGGAAATTAAAAGTAAGATGAGTGGGTAAAAGTGTTAAAATTCTCAACACACTATGAAGAGAAAGTTTGCCTTCGATATTTACAAAATGTTTTAAAAATTTCTCCATAAAGTTTAAGGAAAACAGCCTGGGTTCTTTGAAATCTAAGAAGAGGGGATATTTTCTGATACACCTAGCAATCCACCATATGTAAGGTCACAGAGATAAAAAAAAAGACAAATATATATTTATCTCGGCAAAACAAAGATTTGGGGAAAAGAATTACTGTCTTTTGAAGAAACAGAATGCAGCTTTTGAGATAAGAAATGAGCAGATCTGTGTTTTTAAAGAGTCAGGAGGAAAAAAAGCATGTAATCTGCTTTAGAAATTGTTCATATGTCCACAGTATTCCAATAAATTGTATGATTTGAGGAAGGAACAATAAACAAAATATGTCTTTACGTAAAGATTTTGCTTTAAAGATATGGCAGTTTTTAAAATGCGGAAACTATTTTATGTAAGTATTTAAAATTACATCAAATGTTTCTTTAAGTATCGTACATGTATCAACTTCTTTGAATTTCTAAGTGCAATATACACATTTTATAATTTTGTTCTTTACATTTAAGTAACTTATAATAAAAATTAAAATATTAGCAAATTATGCAATGTAAATGCTTTGTAACTGAGAAATAGATTTTGAAAACGTGTTAAAATCTGTTTAGTTTGTAGAACCGTGTAACTTTTAAAATCTCGTGAAATAGACAGTATTTATACAGTATATATTTCAATCTGTTTGGAAAAACGGGATTGGGATTAAAGTCATTGATCAAAATGGTAGATTTTGATAAAGTCCAAGTCTGCAAAGAAATTTAATCAACAAGTTTTGGGATAAATCAAAATTAAAATAATTTAAAGGGGGAAAATAGTAATTAAAACTTGAACATTATTGAATATTTTCTTTGCTGATTCAAAATTCATATTATTCTTTCAGTGCTACCAGTTTTAAGAAATATATCTAACTAGCTTTGCTGGTTGTGAATTAAAATGTTACTGTTCATAAAGGAAATTCTGTTCAATATTCGATTTTGGAAAACCTTTGTAAAGTGCTATCTTTATATTCCAGAACAAACACAAGTTTTTTTTTTTTTTTTTTTTTTTATTTTTTTTTTTTTTTTTGAAAATATGCAGGATAGTGTACCCATTAATTATTATTTCTTTCCGTATCATCAGATCCTCCCAGGTTTTTGAAAAACTTCTCAGAAAGACGTATAAAAGAATTATGGAACATTCGCCAGAAATACTTTGCATTCCTTCCGCCCGCTAGATGTAAACATATTTAGAATCACGCATTAAACCTGAGCCTAGACTCTAAATTGAATGATTTTTGTTGTTGTGACTTATCTCACTTGTGTGACAATAACATCAGAACACGTCCACGAATTTTACAGTTTTAAGAAACGCAGGATTTCGTCTGTGGTTGGCATGTGCCCTGGAAACTTTACAGGTGACAGGACGACTTTGCCCAGTTCCGCTCCAATTTTGTAGGAGAATTGTCCAGGGAACGTGTCCCAAGACATCTCACCCCTCTTTACTAGCCACCAAACCATTCGAATATTTTTAATGCTCATGTACCACAAAGACAGTGTACATTTACACACTTGCATGTCTTCAAATCAGTATTCAAATCTGGGCCCAGCGATACGGCAACCAGCAGTAAAAACCACTATATTGATCAGGGTAGCCTGAAGGATTGTTGTATACTTCAACTATGATATCTGTTGCACTAATCCAAGCAAGTCTTTTGGCTGTGTGGTTAATTCTTCTGCATACAGTTATCCACTAAAAGTTCCAGTGACATTTCTAAACTTTTAATTTCATTTAAATCTAAATGAACTCATAAATCACGTTTTTATCGAAACCCATGCTTACAAATATTTATCATTTTTATTTGTTAAGGAAACAAATCTTTCCATCGGTTATCCTATGAAACTGTGATCCTCTATCTCTTATATGAATTCTTCCCTCCATTTGGGTCGGATAAATAGGGTATTGATGTATAACAAAATATATGAAAGAATATGTCCCAGAATGTTATAAATGTCTCAGAATTTCCCAGAATGCTCTCAAAGGCTGTCCTCAGATGGCAAGTCTTTCAAAACCTTTATCATAATAAATACTTAACTACAAATGTAAAATCAGCGAGTTTCATAAATTAATTCTTGACATCTATCCGAAATAAGATTTACCTTCGTGACTTGCACGTCAGTAATACTTAGCATGAGAAATTCATTTACACGTACCCTGATAAAAAGTGCGCAGAGTCATTTACAAAAATGTAAATCCATGTTGTCTTTCCTTCATCTTAATAATTTATGTTTCACGTTAAAAAAGTAAGAAATATTTTTTTCTCCGTTTAACAGTAAAAAAAGAATCTCATTTGCACTAGACTAAAGAAATGGGGGGAAAAACACGTTTGCATTATGTTCAAGTTTCTTTCAACAGGAACGAGTTTCAGCTTTTTTCTTGCAGTTAATAATGGTTTTTTAACCATTTACCGATAAGTTAATCTTGGGCTTTGCTTTGTCAGTATATACATCAAGTTTGGTTACATTTTGAAAATTGCTGCAGCACTGCGCTCTGCTGTAACATGAAAGTCGAATCGCAATATCACACTTAAAAGATAATTGTAGATAATTCTACATACATTCTAAATATGACATACAAGCCTCCAGATAAGTAACTGTATCCTCCTTTATCTAACATCTTAATTCATTTGAATATAACTCAGTCAATATCAAATCTTAATAATAAAATAAAGTATTCGCTATATTCTACTAACTTGTAGGTATAATCTAAAAATTACAAATGTTTATTTACTGCCTTTTTATAAGGAAATCTTAAATAGAATGTTAAAAATAAAGAAGCCTAATGCTTTGCTTTCGAAGATTATTGAAGGAGCTCAGTATGAAACTCAAGCAAATAATTCATGTGTAACTCAAATTTCACACAGACCTTAAGCTTGACCTTAAAAAATTACTTTCTTAGGATCAACTAATAATCTACAAAGAACTACTGGCAGAATTTCTATTTGAAGATACTTCTGGATGACTACCAGTTCAGACCATCATACAAATTCCTCCTTTACGTTTACTCATTATTTAAGTCTGTTTATGGTTATAAACAAATTGCTACATCAAGTATTTCCGTTAGGCATTACTTTCTTCTTTATTCCTGGAAGCGAAGCCCAGCTGTCACCTTATTTTAAGAAATCCATACATATTAAATTCTTAGTGATAAGTCTTTAAAATATTCCACTGAGTTATACTAGAATGCGCTTTTAGCGATAAATTAGTATGACAACTGTATACTAAAACGTCACTTTGACTTTCTTGTTCTTGTTGTTATCCTCATTGACTTTTTTGTTCTTGTTGTTATCCTCATTGACTTCCTTTTTCTTGTTGTTATCCTCATTGGCTATCTTGATCTTATTGTTATCCTCATCACGTGACAATCTTACAAAAGCTGTGCACTGATTTTGCAACGTGCAGACCTTACGTATTACTGCTGCCCCAGAATTAAATCAAAATTTCTCAAAGGCTCAAATAATAATCTTACTAAAAGCTAAAATAAAATATCATTACTAATTTCCGCTAAATGGAGCAACAAATTGTTTAATTCAGCTCAAGCCGTACATCTAGTCTTAGGTAAGCTGAAACAGCTTTTAACAGAAAATCTCTTATTCTCTGCCTTCGGTCTTCTAAATGTAAAACTTGAAATACCGTACGCAGGTATTCGCATTTTCTGGACGAGTTGAGGAAAAGCAACTGAAAAGCTAGGACAGAAGTAACTTAAAGAAAACTGGTTAAATACTTAATCTTTAAAATATTTCTTTCGAGTTAAAAAATATTTCTATTTTTTTTTCCTTGATACGTCAGATTTTTTTTCTGTCAGTTTATTAGTTTTTTAAATATTATAAAAAATTTAAATCTCAGAATATATTATTCTTGATTACTGTTTTATGTAATTCCATATCATGCGGCACAATCAAGCTAGACATTGATACAGCACCAGTTTTTGCAAAATTTCTTAATATGCACAATTTGAAGAAAATTAGCCATTTAAATTTTCGATGATAAATGCAAGAAATCAGAAATTGAAGAAAATTATTTAAATGAGAGTTTTTTGCATTTATTATGGATTTTGAATGGTTTATACTGTTTTCAGGAAACGTATCTGCAAGAAAAAGTGTCTAATTAATCCGAACCATGGGTTTGCAATCAAAAATTACTGAAACTGAAGAACAGAAGTATCTGAGAACATTTTCAACAACATGCTGTAGGTGGAAGGGCTCAACAAATAAAGCATTTAACTTTTTATTTGGTCTCCGAACAGCATAAAATTAGGTTCTCAAAATGTTCATCGTTTAATTTAAATGAGAAATTTTCATATTTTTTCTTCAAAATTCGCTGACACAAAACCTGATACCTTTTAAATGATTTGCTCTAGAAAGACAAAACCAATTTGCTTTTCAATGTTTAAATGATTTTTAATTGAGAAGATAGGGGAAAAAACTGCTATTTTTTAAGATTACAAATATTTGAAGAATCACAAATTGCAATTTTAAAATAAGTAAACAATTATCACTCTTAATAACTTCTTGTAATTAATTTTGTTGATAAGTTAGTACACACATTAATAATAAATGCATTAATTGCTTTAACAAGTAAGCACAATAATTGCTTTAGTTAATAGTAAAAGCTATTAGTGGTTCCTTCATAAATCTCTATTCTTAAATTATCTGATGTATTTCATTAATCACTTTGAATTTTTCTGCAAAAAAGAAAATTTTCCAGTTCTTGTCTTCTATAATCAGGAAAATAAAGTACGCTAATGGATTTCCTTAAGAACTTTTATTGATTCTTTTGATACTAGTTCTAATAGTTAAGATTTATAATAGTAAAGAAATATGTTCCAGACATTTTTATAACATTTTGTAAAACCTTTTTGCTAGATTCGTTTGCCTCCTTTGATTTTAAAAGCTTCAGTTGCACTGATCGTATTTTTAAGACTTCCCTGTTTTTAATCTAGACAAAAAGTAACTCATGATCCTAAACCTTTGAGATTTTTACCAAATATAACGTTTAAAAATATTTCCCTTAGTTTGTAAAATTCTGGAATCTTTAAAATTTTAAATAAATTAATCTGATGATGGAATATTAGTAATGCAATCTAAAGTAGAGAACCCATGTTTTACTTATAGGCAGTCTAGAGCCTGAATACGAATTTTACATAGCAAATTGTACCTTTTATCGATACTTTTTCCCAGTCTTTTATATTTTTATTTTATTTCTAAGTTTAACGTATTAAAATTATGAAGGAATAAAATAGATTTCAAAGAAATGATCCTTCTGGAATCCTTCCACATAATATTGATCAGATTGATAATTAATTAGAATATTAATAAGCTATAAGGACTAAAATGAAAGTCACTCCCATGAGTTTCTACCTCTAATGCGTTTCTAAAATATTAAGTGGATAAAATAGCCGAATCTCAATAGCTTGTTCCGAACTCAAATCCTGGCAGGTGAACTGATTTCATGAGTCTTTTTGTAACTTTTCACCGTATGTAACGTAATTACGAGTCAGTTTTCTTTCGAAAGTCCTCTACAAAATAATCCTTGATCTTAAAAAAATAGCTTTTCTGAACTTTTTTATATTCAAATAAATGAATGGTCGAACCTCGGACCTCTCGAATACGCGCCGAGTGTGCTGACCATTACACCCCGAAAGCATGCTAAGAAGGCGGGAGAAATATCTTATAGAACAAAGAAACTAAAATGTTTAATAGCTTCCGATAAATCGCTTGCCGATAAATCATTCACGATAGGAATACAAAGAAAGGGTATGAGCAACGGAATTCTTTAATTTTTATTGTGAATATTTAGGTCATTATTATTTTATTTAACCAGTTAGTTATAATTTCAGTCTTTACTGTCACTTCTCTTTTCCGTTTCTCTACCAGACTTCAAATGTTTTACGAGCATTTAAGCTAAGTAAGACAGTGTTTCTGCTTTTTGAGGCCATATTACTAAATTTCGTTAGCTCGGGTAAGATTGTTATTCTTCGGCGTTGCGTCATAGCTGTCATTCCTTAAATTGTTCCGCAGGGAGAAGTTTGAGCCAACTTCGCGTTATGTAGTCTTCGACAACTAGGTTTAGTTTAACTTTTGAAATTGATCGTACTTTAAGTTACCTCGCCACAAGTAGTGGCTGAACTTGTCAAGCATGGGTTATGCTTTTATGTTGAAGTTCTGTTTTAATAAAAAGGCTTGTTTTAAAACCTTTTCAAGACACTGCAGTTTGTTTCAGATTAAGCGATAATTCGCTCCAAGTCAGCCAGGGTTTGATACTAGTTTATGCTACGAAGGAGCATCAAACTCCATAAATATAGAAAATATATTAAAAATATATGATCCGGAAACAAATAAAATGTCCAAAGAGAGCAGCACTCACAGTCAACTTGCAGGAATATAAATAAATTCCCAACTCAGTTTCTTTTCCGTAAATAACGATAGAGCAACTTTAACTGTCTTATATTTGTCCATTTAAAAATTAACTAACTGTAGAAGTTTACTTTAATCGTCATTATCCAAATACAGTAGAACAAAATGTATGAGGAAGCATATTTAATATATTGGTCTTCCTGAGTCATCACCTGCATTTTCAAGTTTATTCAAACGTATCACTGTACCGAGACTTTCCCATGTACTCCTCAATGGGTATCTAGAAAATAGAGCTTTTTATAAGTACATCTTGTAAACAAAAGCTGAATTTTTATAATGTGACGCACTGCAAATCTCCATGCTTTAGAGTTTGACTTGTTTTAAAGTATTGTGCCATGTTACATGTGCCTGCAGTTAAAATGGATATAAAGCCATTCAAAAACAGAATGTAGGCTAAAGCAGGAAAAACAGATTTTGCGTAGAAAAATGTTATAAGAACAGGCAGATAATGTATACTTTTATATTTGGTTTAATTACTTGCAGATATATTTTATAGTTTTTTAGTTAATTCACGTCATTTTTCAAAGCAATTATTTGACATTTTACAAGGGATTATTACATTTTTTCATCCATTGTTTCATGGTTGCAAGTGGTTAGCATGTCAAGCTGGCAAATGTAAGATTTGTGGTTGTAATTCTGGAGAAAGTAAATCCAATTTTTATGTTTTTCTTTTCGAAAATCTTAATAGTCTATATCGAGGAGCCCAAAATAAAATTTGATGAGCAACAATTCATTATTAGCTGTATATGACTAAAGGAATCTCATCCCTTTCCCAAGCCCTTTGATAAATGTTGGTGAATATATCCCATTCCCCCCATGCATGTCGGAGTGTAAGTAGCTAGGCCATTCAGCTGGAAGATCCATGCTTCGAACCTTGATGATGCCAGAGTTGATTTTGACATTTATTGTTCCGAATATCTTAATAATCTATACAGTCTGAATCTGTGAGTTATTATTATAACTAGTTTAAGGACTATTTAACTATTTAACTGAGTAACTATTTAACTTTTAACTAACTGAGTTAGCATATTAGTCTGTGAGTTAAAGCAATGTCTTTCCTTTTCTTTTCAAAGTTGCTTAATAAAAGCCTAGTTTTCTGCATACAAAAATCGTAATGCACTCAGTCAAATTGCTTCAACCGAACTGCAAGTTTATCTGGTACAGGGTATCTTCATTTTTTAAAGATAGAACTTTGATAAACTGGCAAGAAATCAAAAAGCAATTACCATGAATTTAGGTTATTAAAAGGCTTGACATTTTCAAGTCTCCAAACCTACTACATCCTTCTATGAAACTGCCTTCTACTTTTATCACGCTGTAAATATTGCGGCACTGTAAGTGACTTCTCATATTTTAACCGTCACATGCTACGTAGAATGCAGTGGAAACTTAGTCTTGTCATCAAGTATACAGATGAAGGTGATGACTAAGCAGCAGATCCATAGTTCTTGAAACGAAGAGTTATCGCTAAAGTTTTAGTGGAAAAGATCTCAAGTTCGAAATTTTCCATCGGAACATTTCACGCTGCTACAATTAATCATAGGAACTAAAACTGCAAATGGAAATTGCGAATCGGAATCAGAGAAGGCACTCAGAAGGTAATCTCAAATAAATAAAACGTAGTACACAGGAACCTTCACATTGATCGTCACTCATCTCGTCGCAGTCCGAAGCAGATCTCTAAATCATCCCAAACTGAAACCAGCAAAGACGCTCAGGAAACAGTGTTTTTTTAAATATTAGTAAACTGGAACACCAGTCGTCTACGGAAAAGGAATTCCTAGAAATCAGTCTGTTCTTAAACCCAATATTAGAAACGACGTACCACAGACAGTGAATTTGTTTCAACTCGCAAATTAAAATCAGTTCATATCAACACTCTTCTTATTTAAATCCGCCATACTTCCACACCTTCTTATCTCAGTCTCAGTTTTTCTCTTTTCCGTCTTTTCTTAATTTCGATAAAACTGTTCAGAATACCCAACTTTTTAACTTTCTTCTTCTTTCTATTCCGCTCCCTTTGCTGCGTCTCTTTTTTCCGACAAAATTTTCGCTAGTTTAACTTTTGACATAATTATAAATTAAAACCGGCTTTCGATGCAAAAAGGCCTGTATCATATTACATTTGTCAAAAAGTATGTCACACCACTTTTTCTCTATACTATCAGAAATACGCCAGAATTAATTTAATGCACTGCACATTCCCTATTTCAAGACTAGAGAGACTAACTCACTTTTTTAACTTTCTCTGCACAGCACAGGAAGTTAACCCAAGGCCTTACACAAGACTCTTATGCAAACATAGGCTTTACACAAAAGACTCTTAAGCTCAAGGCTTTACACAGAAGATTCTTAAGCTCAAGGCCTCACAAAAGACTCGTTAGCAATAATAGGCTTTGTACACATTCTGTCTATATTTTATTTCTTTACCAAGTCCAAAAGCAATCCAAATAATAAAATGACACCCCACTTAACCAAGGGACACGCTTTTCAGTGCTATTATGTCTAAACTCCTACAATGAATGTTTATATATGTATGTGTACACCGAAGAGCCATTACATTATGACCACCCTCCATCTATAACAATGGTCTCGCCCAGGAACAAAACTACTCCCTGATGTTGGAGTATATACAGCGGCTATGCACTGTCTTTCTAAACATAGCTAGCTTAGCGACATAATGGGAAAAGCAGCTGATTTATAGGACTTCGATAAAGGTCAAATAGTTATGACTCGGGGACTGGGAACAACAATATTAGAAATGGCGCGTTTAGTGGGCTGTTCACATGCAGTTGTGAACACATATCGAAAGTGGTGTATGAATGGTGAAACGACAAGTCGCCGGCCAGCAGTGTGTCGTCGACGGCGCATTGATTCAAGAAGAGAGCGGAGATTGCTAGGCATTGTTCACCGTGACCGAAGAGGCCGAAATCACCACCAACTACAACAGTGGCGACCCAAACAGTGTTTCTAAACACACTGTGCATTGCTGCGTATAGGCCTACGCAACCGGAGGTTGAAGCATGTCCCTGCGCAAATAGCACATCATCGCCAGCTGCGTCTGCAATGGGCCAAGAAACATCGGAACTGGACATAAGAAGAATGGATGGAAGTTGCATGGTCCGACGAATCGCGTTTTGTAGTCCATCACATCGACGAGCGTGTGCTAATATGCCGATTTTCAAACAAAGCCCTGGGTCTCGGATACACAGTTTAACGGAGTTTTACGGAAAAACGCACAGTTTAACGGAGACAAAAGCGACCCAAACAGTGTTTCTCAACACATTGTGCAGCGTTCATTGCTACGTATGGGCCTACGCAGCCGGAGGCCGAAGCATGTCCCTGCACTGGCGGCATGTCATCGCCAGCTGCTTCTGCAATGAGCCAAGTAACATTGGAATTAGACGTTAGAAGAATTAAAAAAAGTTGCATGCTCCGACGAATCGCATTTTTTGGTCCATCACATCGACGGGCTTGTGCTAATACGCCAATTTCCAAGCGATACCCTGGCTCTCACATGCACAGTTAAACAGAGACAAGCCGGTGGCGGGGGTGTTATAATATGGGCAATGTTTTCATGGAGCACATTAGGACCCATAATCCCCATAGAACAATCCCTGACGTCTGTGCGCTACGTGAACATCATTGCAGACCAGGTTCACCCATTCATGACAACAGTATTTCCGGCGAGGGATGGTGTTTACCAACAAGATAAATGCACCATGTCATAAGAGTCGGATCGTCAGGGAGTGGTTCGAGGAACATTCCAGTGACTTTCAAATCATGTCTTGGCCTCCAAATTCACCTGACATTAATCCAATAGAGCATTTGTGGTCCCACCTGGAAAACCAAATTTGTGCTGCCCTCGCAATGTGCGGGAATTACAGGACCAGCTGGTGAGAGCTTGGTACCAAATACCTCAGACTACGTATCAGCACCTTGTGGAGTCAATGCCACACCGGGTGCTGGTAGTTTTGAGGGCTAAAGGTGGTCCTACATGTTAACAGGGTGGTCTTCGGTGTATGTGTGTGTGTGTGTATTATATATATTTCAGCTTTCCCTAATTTTAAAATTTCTAGCTATTTCGACAATCAAGTACAAACGATAATTCTCTTTCAAAACATGGTCGGTTCCTTTGCACCGAACAGCCACGTTTGTGAAACGATTTGACTTACAGCGACAGGAATTATTGCTCTCTTGCGCTGTTTAATTATACGAAGAGAAAGTGTCTTTATTTGGTTAATTTTATTTGTTTAGTTTTTTCAGCGCTTGCCACAACAAAATTACTTGCCTTTCCTTCCATGAAACTTTAACAAACAGTTAATATTTATTCAACCTTCCCTGAAGCCATATTGTTACGTAACGTAACTAACTAAAACCGAAAACCAACGCTTTTGCAACAAAATGCATCTTCCTTTCGAATTAACATTGATATGATATTGAATAATATTTTACTTAAGTTTCAATTAGTCTGCATTTTAATTTTTCATACCTATTTATTCTTTTAAATTATTCTTTTTTTATGAAACATTTTATTCATTTCCTTCAGAATTCTTATTCAAAAAGTAAAAATTAGACAACTAGAAAAGTATTTGCATATTCGAAAGCAAAGTTTTTCGTACGTGTTGGAAAATAAATCATTTAAAAATTGAAATCAAATTCATGTTACACTAATATTTTTTATTTTTTCATGCATAGAAAGCTTTTTATCGGAGTACAGTTATGAATAATTTATTCTGCTTCAGTTCTTTTAATGCTCTGAGTTTATTTTGCCCAATTTAAGTACCAACTTGATAAAATATGGTATTTAATTTGAAGTTTTTTTTCCTTTAGCTGTGTTTAACATATATAGGTTATTCTCTTTCAATGCTTTTCTTTTATAAAGTATGTTTTTAAGAATTCTTAGAATATTTTTATCTAGAATCAACATCAGAATTTACAGCTTTTAACTTATCATTCATTTAGTTTTTATTGAAAATTTCATTTTCTCGATATTTGTGCTGTTTAAATTCGATAGAAATTTATACTTGTGAGATTTGCGTTCTTTTCTAATTTCTGTGTATAAACTGCCATGATTTACTCTAGGGTTTGAAAGAAAAATACTGAATTTCTGGTTTGTAAAATATGTATCTTATATTGAAAAATTTAAATCAAAGAAACCTCAATCTATAGTTTTTTTAATAAAATGAAGGGACCACAAATGTGAGGAAATGATAAAGTTAGGAAGCTTTTACATATTGTAAATAAATAACGAGGGATAATATTTTATTTTAATAACTATTTGTATATACTGTGCGCCACCACTGACCTGACATTTAAGGAAATGTCTTATTACTATATACTGGTATAAGTATCATCATATGTTGTGATAAGTATATATTGTAATATTTTGTCTATTATATATCATTTCTTTGTAATGTGACTTGTATTAGATGGCACTATTTCTGATTCGTATTTATTATTTCTTGCGCATTGGTTTTTAAAGTAATATAATTAGAGCTGCAGTTTATTTTATGCATTTAGCTTACATTTAAATATGAACGTTATCTGAAATTCGAGAGCAGGAGGCGTTTTATATTTATATAATTGTTTTTGATCGATTTTTAATTCTTATTTTTTAATCCGGTAGTAAAAACTTCAATTTTTATGCTATTGTTTTCTTACTTTTAAGTTACTTATTGTATTTTAATTATTTATGGATCCGCAAAAGGTAGCTCTCTGGTATTTCCTCGCTGTCAAAGTGACTATGTCTTATTCAAGAGCAGATATAATAAGGAATAATCTCATTCCTCCCGTGCGTGCTCTAGTGGCGTAAATGTATAACACGTCTTGTTAGCAGTTGGAAAAAAAATTTCGGCGAAGCATAATTGAATTTTCATGTTTCCTAGTCCAAAATTATTGTCAATGAAAATCTTAAAATGATAGTCCGAGTTGACTGTTAAGGACAGTCTGTAAAGTAAGTCCTGAACTAAAATGTGGTAGACAATAATTCGTAACCACCTGAATTTGGACCGCTGGGTACGGTACTTCTTTCCATTTGCCCACTGAAAGGGGGAAAATGTAAAGAATTACTGCTTTCCTTTGCATGTGCTATCGTAAGATAAATGTTTAACATATTCATCGAACAACTGGAAGATCCGCAGTTTGAATGGCAGAAAAAGCACACCTAACTTTTCATGTATCCTGCATAAAAGCATTACAAAAACATAATGATTTCATAAAAGCATTATAAATAACCTAATAACTTTCTATCGACATTTGCCGATACCAAAATTGATGTCAAAACATTTATATTTAATTTAGTTTTATTTTATTTAATTTTATTAAACCTTAAAAATTTTACAAATGTCTTAACATGCTTAATGAGAGGCATTTCTGATATATTTATTACTTTTATTTCCACATATACTAATTATGGAGCCAACTGAGCAATTTTTCTTTATCCTCATCAATCATACGTATTACCCTTACTGCAAACAAAAACGTCAGTTTTTGCTGAGATTTTTTCCGCTCCTGGACTGTCAAAAGCATGACATTTATAGTGCTACCAGAATAAAAATTAAGCCTCTTCTGAAAGCTCTGTACTTAAACCTTTTCACGTTCTGAGGATTAACATCAGAGCAGGAGACTTTCCTTCATTCTGTAAAATTTCTTTCTAATTATAATTCCTGAGAGAAATGTTTTTGCATCGCATTTATTTAATTCTTTTTTTAAATATCTGTGGAACTGGAAAACTGGGCTTAATGAATTTCATTTTAAAATTGTGTCTTTGTCAAAAATAATCTCCTTACATCATGCTAGAAGCTAGGATTCACAAAGAATTCTTTATGTCTTTTATTTCTTGGATACTTAAGGAATAGATTTTAAAAAACTATTAAATGAATTTATTTTATATTGTAAAACTTGTAAATGTATTAAAACGAATATTTACTGACTCTTCTAAGCTTCAAAGCCCTTTTTGCTGGATTTAAAGAACATTGTTTGATATTCTTACCAATCAGAATGGCATTAAATAAGGTTTGGGAATGTCACACAATTGTTAGAAATATTTTCTTTAAATTAAAGTTTAGTAAACTATTGTAATCTTTCCTGTAATGGTTTTAACTAAAACTACGAGTTTTCTTTTCTAAATTAATTTCAGGAACTGCATTTTTATATTCAAAAGAAATCCAAATTATTTCACGGGGGGAAAACGTTTAAACGTTTTCTTAAGTTTATATAAATTCCTTTTTTAGTTTATTTCCTTTTTATTTTTTCAATGGTTTTTATGACAGATGATATTAAAATATTATATTTTCCAAATTTATTGTCCTTTTCATAAAGCATCTGGTTAATATCGTCACTTTTCGGGTTAGTATTAATTTATCTGGCAGAAAAGTATTGTCATGAAAAAAACGATTAATTTCTTTTGCAGTTTCTGGAGATAAAACTAGAGCGTTGAAAGCTCTCTGTTTCATTTTATTAATGTTCGTAATCATTCGCAGCATTAATTGGTAACAATAATAATCAATTTACACGTAACATTAACCTATGTCTCCATGTTTGCATGTGCATTGAATGTAGGTCTAATGTCCTACGATTTAACTCCAAAAAAATAAAATGAGAATAATTTTATTTAAGAATTTAGTGAGATTGTGGAGAAAATTTTTTACGTTTCTCTAGTATCTAAAATAAATGCACGTAACTTCTTATTTTCCATGTTAATTAACTAATGAGTATGCCTGAATAACTGAAAAACTGGAATATTCTCAAAATGGGTTACTAAAACTCTAGCTGATACATGGAGAGCATAAAAAATAAACTCTTTAGGCTTTCCAAATTAATGATATTTAACGTGTGCTTTTCAAAGTTTGAAAAGTACGTCAACTTATACGAGTGTTTTACTTCTCTGCTGGAAAAAGTCTACGTTTATTTTTCGGAAAATCATGCTGATATTAGATGCAGACAGTGTGGTCTGGAACTAATGTTGTAAGGTTTTAATTAAACTAGCAAAGCTTTATTTTAATTTAAATCTTTCTATCTCTTCTCATGTTTCAACAAGCGTTAATAACAAGCGGAATTATCACTTGCCTCTGGATTTAATGCTTGAACAGAAATCTAATGAATGATAATGAAAATAGCTATCACATTGTCCCTTAATATTTTTGTTAAATATTTTAGAATCACTTTGCATATAATGTATCGTTTTAAATTCATTATAATTATCAAAGTTATGGTTTATATTAGTGAACTGATTATATCAAAGCATTTTTGTAGAATCAAAGACTAGCAAACTTGAAGGGTATATATCCTTTATCAGACAGATACACTATTTAGCTAGTCTTAGACAAGGCATGGCTTTGAGCAGTAAATTTTACAGAAATTGTCTCTCATTAGGTCTTTCTGCCGATGGAAAAAAAAGTGGGGCAGGGTAAAAATATTTCATGGCCTTAACAGTGTGACTGCTGATAAGCTCTTAATTTTACAAAAAAATTAACAAAAGCTACAATTATTTATAAAAATTACCGATACTATTAAAATTCTCATTGTTGTGAACCCATTTCGAATTTAATTGTTCAATAAACTGAAGTTTATTAAATTTTGAATGTCCTTTTTTAAATCCCTTTATTCCACTGAATGCAATTTGAATGTCCGTTTTTAAACCCCTTTATTGCACTGAATGCAAATTAGCTTTCTCATCCTAAAATTTAAACCATATGTTTAAAATAATTAATAAGTTCAAATTAATAAACTAGTTACAAAAAGTAATAAAAGCCCGAAAAAATTTTCTCCCTAAGGGACATATCTATTACTTAAAAATGAGGGAAACACTTTCATGTTGAAATAATGGACTTTATGCAATATTCTTTTTATTTCGCACATGTACGCGTTTAAGTGTAGTTAATCAGGATGCTGCTGTCACTGAAGTTGTTCCTTTCCATCCTGTATGACTGCTTAACACCACGTGACGGCGCTTTAGTGTAAAGTTGGGCTTGAAACTGTCGTGCCATTTAATTCCTTTTCTCTCTGCTCCATTATGTACTAGGGCTATAACTCTTAATATATTTAATGCACCAGCTAGCCTTAAACCTTTAGTTCCCTTGCATTCATGCAGTAAAACAAACTAAGAAACGATTTCGTAGAAAGGCATTAAATTCTTTTCTCGATTTTTATGTATTTCTGTACGAAACACATTTCAGTTTAAAATTTTTTATTTTTTATTCAAGTGATTTTATGTTCAAAATTTTTTTCTAATTTTTTCATTTAGTAATATTTGATAATTGCTCATCTTCAAAAAAACACATTAAAAAAAAGCAAAATTCCAATAAAATATTTTTTTTTACTTTCACAAAAACGAGCTTACAACAGCGGAATATATTTAGAGTTCCAGGTTATATGTACTTGGCTAAACTAAATATGACGTGATATTATTAGATAACACTTCATCAAATCAAAGAGAATGTCAGGAAAGTAAAGTCCATTCTAGAATTTCACTGTTAATCTGCTTTGTTTTCGAATAATGTTGTAATCATTATCTCACGATTTTCTTTTTCTACTGTTATAAAACAAGATTTTAGCTATTCCAAATTTTTCCAACATTTTAGTTTTCAGTTCTCTTTTGAATGTTTTTATTACTCAGGTCAGAAAAGATATTAACCAGAAGGTACATACGTAATTTTCTATCGAGAAGCACTTAGCGGCCGCCTGCTTTGGAAATACTACCGTTATGTAGAAAAGAATCTGGTATTTACGTTGCTTGTAAGAAACCTGGAAGTAAACTTTTGCAATTATTCTTTTGTACTACTAGGAATCAACTTCGCAATGAAATTGACAGTCACGTTACTGTGGATAAATTCTGCAAGTGAGTTTGCCAATTAACGCAACGTTAGCAAGTGATTTATATAAGAATAAAGCACTTTGCTTCAAATGCTTAATGAAAAATGTTAGTATGGAAGTTCTGTTTTAAATGTTAAAAGACTGTCACCAAATTATCTTTAACACCCACTGAAACAAACGCGAGTCTTATGCGCTCCTGCCGTACCAAGAAGAATCTGTAAGACATTTCTTTTCATGTCTGTCATATATTCGCCGTGGCGTTCATTTTTGATAGCTTGAACTATCTGAAAGTTAAGACCAGTAAAGTATTTTAGTTGAAAAGAGTATCAAGGTTCAACGGATGAGAATTCTGGCAAATAATCGTTTGGGACATGATAAGGATCTATTCTGATTAAAGAAACCCAAGCGTTCTTCCTAAAATTTCCGTTATTCAGTTTGCAACACCCGACGAACAGTGTTATAACATGAGCTACTTTTGTTCTAGATGGTATATCTCTTTACATATTTGTTCAACAGATTTCTCTCTCCATGCAGTATTCTCCATTCATTTAAAGAGAGTACATCAGGTATATGATTCTAAATCGTGCGATCTGGTCAACCAGTCATGATTAAATATACTGTCATGTCATTGTTTTACCTTCTTATTCTTGTGAAAAGTGTGGAAGAAGCAAACTTTTCGTCATGCCTGTAATAAATAGAATAGAATAACTGCAAATTGAAAAAACCGAGAAAGCAATATCTTCTAGCCTCAGACCCTCGAATTATAGTCTGAAGAAGACTTCCTGTACTATAGCCTTCTTATAAGAAGAGTAACCAAGAGAAGGAATAGGACTTAGAATGGATAAGTAAAGTTCTTGAAAAATTCTAAATTGCACCTAGTCAACAACCTCAATAAAAAAATAGTCCAGTTATCAAAATGGTTTATAGAAAGGCCTATCCCTTACGGCTGGTTTTAGGAGAATAAAATACAAATTATTTTTTGAAGAGTAACCTACTAACTACTACTTATTACCTTTTATATGGAACAGGCATACAAAACATAAACTTTCAGGATCGCTGTTGTTTTTGTTTGTCTGGAAGCTTAACGATTTTCCTTCAGAACGTTTTGAAAACAAAAGAAAGACCTTTTTTATCGCTGGAATGATTTTTCTGAAGATGGGGTATTATAAGGTTACTTTGCGAGTATTAAGCATTTAAACATTTCTGCTTTAATATGGCCCTCCCCTCCCCCGATTTAAATTTTAAATAGACTTCCTCTACAGTTTTTGAAGCATTGTAGTTGATGATCTATAGGTAGATGGCAATGCGCGGATAAGCTGAAGCTTTTGTTTTTTAAATATCGGTACAAAGAAATATTCTAATAATTTAGATGTACTTACAAATTCGAATTAAATAAGTGTATTCGCCATTAGTATTATTTTATTAACAAGTCATTAATTAATCTATGATAAAAATGTTAATTGTTAAAAACATTAATAATAATAAATTTGTAATAATTTATTGATAACATCACTATAAATTTATTTTATTAATACTGTTATTATTAAACATTACTAATTATTATTAGAAATTTTGTTATTATAATTTATTATTATAATTTTTGTTAATTTTCAGTTTTAAACTACTCTTTTAAAGGAACTATCTGCGAAAAATTACTTTCAGGTATAGGATAATAAAAAAGATTGAATCGAAAAAATGGGGGGCTTCTATTCTAGACCCTAACTTTTTATTTAAACTGAAAAAAAATTTTTTTTTAAAAAAAAGATACTCAAAATGTTTAAATAGTAAATTTACTTGGCTGTTTAAAAATTCTTCGCAATTTATACTTTAAGAATTTAAACTGCTTTAAGTAGCTTCTTCGTTCTTTAAACTTCATTTCTTTCTTTCTAACTGTCTTCGTTTACTTAGTTTTGTTTATAGCTGTTTCCCTTTTTTTTTTCAGAACTCAGTTCCATCTTCGTCAAAACCATGAAATCAATCTTGGTCAAAACATGCCAAACCATTATTCTGAGTAATGTGTTTTCAAACCAAAATATTATTTAAAAAGATTTTAAGATAAAAGAAAAGCAAAAGATACTCCTTGACACGTAAGTGAAAGTATTTCCAACACATAAGCATAAAAATACTTAAGGGAGAAAAACCTATTAGAAATCCAATATCCATTTATTCGGTTGAAAGAACGGCGTAAAAATAGCAAGCGCCGTCATAGTAGATGTTATTATTTTCAGTGGTTTTCGAATAAAAATATTACGCAAATTTTAAATATTTTCGCAGCTCTTCATTCAGCACATTTTTTTAGCAAAGAGGAATTCATTTCTCGAGAGATGCTACGATTACTGAAAATTCATTTGTGAACTTATTCAAGGCAACAGTTTGAAACGAGATTCAGAAATTTTTTTATTAAATGTATGATTTAAACTGCATATCTGCTTCCAAACAAGTGCGAATATAAATATTTAATTTTTGAAATATGTGAGTCTGTCTCCGAATTTCTGTCTTAAACTGAAAAAATTTCCTAAATCTATGTTTTCAAAACATAAACAACTGGATAAAATAAAATTTACAATGACACCTTTCTGTACACTCGCAGATTTTTTTGAGTACGAAATTTCGGACACAACATAAAACATTTCTCCCTCTCTGCTTTTTCAACTATTTGCCGTTAAACTCTTGATTTATGTCTAGTTTACAAATATTTGTCCTAGAATGTACTGTTTTGTTTATCATCTCAAGCATAAAGGTTAGTTTCTGCATACACCACGTTCAACAATACGTAAGATCTTGCGGAATGTTCTCCGATATTATCCTTACAAACTTCACTAGTGGAGCGGCTCTTCCACACGATTTTCAAGCTCAACTCTGGTTCTCACTTTAGTTTCTTGATAGCTTTGAGGTCGGATTCAGAATGGCCCTGGAATATCCTCCGGACAAACTCCGGATTCATTTTCATTTGGTGGGTGCAGAGAATACTCACAACTGCCGAATTTGGGAATCAGAAGATCCGCGGCTTTTTCTTAGAGCGTCCATTGCATTCACCAAAAGTGACGGTATAGTGTGCATTTTCAGCGCCATTTATTCCAGAGGCGTTCCCGTACTTCTTCGAGGAGTTAAGCTCCACAGGTCCAGGGAGTGTTAGAGAACGAAATTGTTCCGTCTCTGCGAGCCCGTCAGTGCCTGGCAGGAGCTCCTCCACACATTGCACGGTGTGTTACGAATGTTCTTAAACGTTATTTTATGGAACAATGTGTCATCAGCTAGTACTTTCGTAATGTTTGACTGCCCCGATCCCCAGTCTATGCGATTTTTGGTTTTGGGGACATTTAAAGCATCTGGAAAGTCTTGACAGTCCAAGAACTTAAACTGAGCTTAAAGGCTGAGTTTCACGTCACGTGCTAAGCATTTCCCAGCACACACTTCTGTCAACTGTGAAACATGCCATCTTGCGACTTCAGATGATAGCCATCATCTGGAACTCTTTTTGTTTTTACAAAATTCGTAAAATTGTAAAACTATTGTAGAAGTGTGGCTAAATGTATAATTTATTAATATAATGCCCTCTGGTAACTAATATTTTGTAAATGCAACTTATTTGTTTTTGCTGAAAGAAATTCTTAATCCTTCATTAAGTCCCCCACAAAATTTCACAATTTTCTGATCAATGGTTTCGCTTACAGGCAGCTTTGAAATAGAGTTCTTTAATTATAGACACCCTGTAAGTGAGCTCTTAAACACAGCTACGAAGAATGAACTTTTCATTACCTACAGATATGGGAGTATGTAATTTTACACCGCTCGTTTTTGTTAATTAACAAGTTAGTTTTCTGGTGAAATCTCATGTGAGACAACATTAGTTCCCAAACCAATTCTGTAGTCTGTCAAGACCTAGCAGAGACATGTTTCTTAAAAAAGCATAAGGAACATTTTTTATCGTTTCTCTCGTAAATCGTACTGCTAAAGAGAATGTCGAACATGGCTTTTTGAAAGATAAACGGCGAATCGATTCCTGTAGTCAACGAATAATGAAAAAAAACTTGAAACTTCTGTTATCAGTCACGTCAATCTCTAAGCGGGCCGATTAAAATCAGAAATTGGGATAGGACCATCATTTTCAAATTTATCTGTCAAATGCAAGGCCAAGATCAGACATTTCTGAATTACTTCACTTAGTGAAGGTTTCTTTAATTACTCGGAATTCTAATTCTGTTTTGAAAATTTTAATGATTCTGCTTAATTTATTATGCGATCGATTTGAACTGCGTTCTATTCTAACACTACCATTAAAAGATTTTCTGAAAAAAAAAGTTTCTTAATTGAAACTCTTCCAAGAATGTATTAAAAGATACATAGATTTTAAAATAAGAATCGAAGTTATAAATTACATTACTGTTAAAAAAATACCACTATTGATTTCAGATTTCTTTAGAGGATATTTAATCTATTTCTGGAAGTTCACCATACTGTGTGAACGTGTGCAAAATGTTGTAGAATTAATTCCTTCATTTTTATTTAAGTTACCACATTTAGTTTTAGTTATTTTAAATTTTGATCTTTGATACTAAAAATTAAGAAGTTTAAACACTCATACTTTATGTACCAATTTACAAAGTCGTCCGTAAACTAAAATTTGCTAATAAAGGCCCAACAGTTACAGAGTGGTTTAAAGATCGCTTAACATTGGCAGTCTGACTTGGTTCGGATATCGACGAACTGGCTGGCTACATAGACGTTTTCTGGATTTTTCCTATGTGTAACATGAATATGAGCCTATCCCCTTAGAACGTTTTCCACAAAAGTATCCCTTTCCTTACACAGATAGCCCTTGCAAACTTTGCCATAGTCAAGTGAAAGGAATTCTTGGGAAGAGGACTGTGCTGCCAAGGAGGAAGAGGATTGCACTTGCCGGCCAAAATTCGAGCGTGTGACGTCATTGACTCACAGGCTCCTCAAAATCAATACTCCATTTGGATACTAAATGTAAATGTGTGTTTTAATTCACTTCTGTAAGTGCGGTCATTGTACTAAAATTTGCGCACTTGCACAATGGTCCAAAGGAAATTTTGACCTCTGTGCAACTTTGGCCTCTTACCTTATTTACGCAGTTTCTTTTGTTCGACTGAAATTTAATCTATTGCTATACTACTTCAATAACAAAGTGTCTAATTATGTTCTTTTTTTCCTAGATCTCTCAAATGATGACCTACATGTTTACGCTATAATGCTTGGAGTCTTCGTCATAATCACAGCTCTCAGTGTGTGCGAAGCAGGTCGATTTGGTTGTCCAACACGGCTGCAGATTAAGCCTTGTCTTTGCCAAGAAAAATCACGCGGCTTGGACATCTCTTGTGAAAATGCGAAGATTGATCAGCTACGAGAAGCTTTTGCCACTGTTGCCCAGACGAAGCAAGCTGTCTGGTACCTGAAACTTCGGAACAATCGCCTTGGCAACTTACCGTCCCACCTTCTGACAGGCCTAGACGTTAGGCATTTTATAGCTCTTCATTGCAATCTCTCTTCTGTAGATGAATTTGCTTTCAGTGACATTGCAGAAAAGTTGGAAACCTTGGACTTCACTCAAAACGGATTCGAAAAAGTTCCTAGCCAAGCCATGGAGAATCTCTCAGCGCTAGTATCCCTTAATCTGAATCATAACAAACTTGAAATTTTACATGCAGAAGCCTTTAAGGTATAAAACGTTTCCTTGTACTTTTGTCATTTTTTAAAAATGTTTTCTTCATATGAAATGTCGTGTGTATTAAAATGTATCATTATCGAAATTTGAATTAATTAATGCAAGTTTTGTCTTACTCTGCCTGAAATATAAACCATCCAGAATAATATTTTCGAAGATGAAGAAGTAATGAGGTATTTGAATGAAGAATTCTAAACTCTTCACCTCATTACATGATTCAAGATTTAAAACTAAGTCAAACTCAAGATTTAAAACTAAGTGTATCAGTCAAAAACGGCAATTAACTCGAAGTCGGCTCAAAATCTTCGCACTAACTTAACAATTTAAATGTCTGCAACTATGATTCAAAGCCGAATAATACAATCTTAACTGAGCTAGAAAAACCTATTAACGTGGTCTTGAGAGGCAGAAGCGTGCTTTACAATCCGAAAAACTAGGCTTAAATACTCTCGAAAATGATTTGCATTCTAGTAGGGAAACATAGAAATTTAAATCATAAAATAAGTGGTTTTTCTAAATAATAACCTTAAAATTTCTTTTTTTATTTTTTGAAAATACGTTTCAGTAAGCGTTCATTGGTTCTTTGTGCCAAGGCTGTGGAGTCGGTAGGATAAGTGATCGACTCCGACTCTAACTCCGATTCCTGGAATTTTAAACTGACTCTGACTGCGACTCCTTCATGTACATGTTAACATATACACATGTGCTGCAGCTTATTTTTTTAATATGAAAGAAGTAATAAGTGTTATAGAAAAACAATGATGGCATAGCAAATTACTTATATTAATTAGCATTTGTTATGAAATGGAAAAAGTGGCATTAGTAATTTCTAAGAAACAGTATAGCTTCGCCAAGATAGTTGTTAGAGGACCGTACATACAATTTAATAAACTTCAGGGCTGAGAAGAGTCTTTCCACACTAGGAGGACGAGCTGTTACTGTTAGGGCTACTTCTTTTAACTTTTCAAGAAAAATATTTATAAGTTCTAAAACAGGTGCCTTGGAAGAGTAATCATATTTCTCCATTTCTTCAAGGGCTGTGTAGAAATCTTCTTTGTATTTCTTTCATTTTTATATCTAAAGGCTCTTGGTTCTTTATTTTTCCTTAGCCTTTTCCGTACTATCCAAATATTTCTTAAAATCAAATTCATCACTGGAAGAGGATGATAGGGACTTCAGTTGCGATATCTGCAGTCTGACTCTCCCGATTTGAATACTCCAATTGTTCTCAGAATAATTTCATTCTTAGTGAAAGTTCATAGATGGTTTTCTTTGGATTTTAATTTGTTCGTCATCCAACATAATTCCGTGTCTTGGATCTACATATATTGAACCCAATAAGATCTCATTGTCTAGCTAACTAGTTTCTCTTTTCTTTCGTTGAGGAAATGATTCCTTCCGCAATAAGCTCTCCATTTCAGAAAGAACAAACATCACATTCTTCCATTCTCGCCTCCTGTTAATTTTTCAGATTGTATCTTTTTTGTGGCTATATACGGTGTAGAAAGAAGAGTTTCCAATTCTGAAAAATCATTCCACAGTCTTTCTATTAGTGAAATATTAGAGTTATCTACAACTTCTAAAAAGGTTCTTAATTCTAACAACATATATATCATCAAATATATCCTTCCTATCGCGTTGCTGGATAAATAATTGCTCCTTTTCCTGCTCGCTTCCTAAGAATGGCATATTGCTTACCTAAATTTACAAATGAGATTTTTAACTGAATGAAGTAACTAAATGAAGCAGTTTAATCAATAATGGTAAGTATTACATCCATCCTCCTCCGAAAATAACTATTTATTAATGTATATAGTCCATAAATAAAAATAATAACTTATTTTTTCATTAAATTTTTTTCCAATTCACTTTAATTTCATTTCGAATTCAAATTGTCCAACAAAAACTGGAGTCGGAGTCGCAGGCGGAGTCGACGTGTTTTTAGTGGCTCCAGCTCCTACTCCTTTTACCCAAAAATCTGCCTAACTCTGATTCCGACTCCTTGACTCCGACTTCACAGCCCTGCTTTGTGCATTCAGTCCATCACGAACTCCCATGCACGTAATATTATGTTTGTATGAAAACTCCTGTTCTAGCATTGTGCTTCCAGAAAAGAAAATGTATCGAAGTTAATTAATATCGAACTGTATTTAAGCTTATGCCTTTTAAATACCGCTTCAGATATTGCTTATCTAATAGCAAATTTCTCGCAGAAAGCTACAATAAATATATTTGCTTCCGGTGAATTTATTGTAATAGCACCTATTTTTATTATTATTATTTTTATCGCAGGGTCTTTTCGTCACCAATTTTTATTCAGGATTATAAACTAAAGTTGAGATTTTAGCAATTTGTGCAGTGAAATCTAAGCCACTTTGATTGCATAAAATATGGTCTTATACTAAGAAGTGTAATGCTTTTGTTAATGGTCAAAAGCATGATGTTAACAGCTAATTAACTGAAAATATGATCTCATCTTTTAGTGAGAAGCGTTTCATTAATAGTTGGAGATACAGTAAAATGCACATCGTGTGAAAAGGGTCCTGGAAACTTTTAAATTTAGAGTTTATATAGATATAGAATTTCATTCCTTATTGAATACCGATGTACGTTTTGCAGGTAACTCCACTATTACTGAAATTTCCATTTATGTCTTCTCTAGCATAGCTTTGAACTAAGTCTGCTATTTGGATTCCCCAGTAACTGATTCCAGTTATAATAATAATTTTAATCTCCAATACTCATGGTATTTTGTGGGATTGAAACTAAAGCAAAGAAGGAACCTTAGATTGTCTAAAATTTTATACATAGCTATGTCGATTTAAAATAGGTCTCTCTTCAAGAGCAAAATAATTTGGCCAAGATAGTATCGTTTGGTGCTCCTGAAGCTCTGACCTGCTTCATTCATGTGTATCCCTTTGGTGAAAGAACTCAGAAGATTGCTTTTGTAGATTTCGAAGAAGCTTTCCAAACAACTTTCATCAGGGAAATTCACTCTAAAATTGCTTTTCAACCCTCAGGAAGGAATCTTTTAATTTAGAAAAGAAAACTAAAGTAACTAGTTAGCTCTTAAGAGGGTTTTAAAATTCGTGAGTTTACATTGAAATAGCTATAAACTCTCAATTTGTGTTTCCTAGTTCTCTCTTTCATTTCAGGCTTAATCTAAGTATTATAAGCTTAGTTTGACCGATAGTAGGATTTATGTTGCATTTCTCTTAATAGTTTACATTTCCTTCACTTCTACTGCTAAAACAATATCATGTTGTTTGCTAAAGCAATACCGTGTAGCAGATCAACGGTCTCTATAACCGTTCAACAGTAAGAACCTCTTCAGTTTTTTAGAAGTTTATAATGAGCTACTAAGTTTTAACTACTGAGTTTATAATCAGCAACTAATGCTCTTGACTTTATAATGCCATTAAACCTGTGGGATCTAGTTCTCTTCCCTATCCTAAAATGTAACTAGGTCTATCTAAGGGTTAATCCTTGCAACTTCTCATAAAGGCTTGAAGATGAGCACAACCAGGGCAAGAGTGTAAAAGAGCCAATATAGTTTACAGATGGCGAAGACTTACGTGCCCACGGACACCAATCACTTGCAGTGAGAATTTAAAAGGCAAGTAATACTAAATTTAAAGGTAGAAGTAGTACAAGACTACACATTTCAATTAAGCTAATAGGTTGACTCAGAACCTAAACCGGTAAGATAATAATTCGGTGGTAAGAATGAGAAGCCGCTATTCAAGGTTGACAGCTGGAAGAAATAGCAACGCTCGCTCACATTAGCAAGATCCTGCTCTGTCTAAACTTTTCGCTACATCAGTTTAAATGCACACATTCACTATCCTGATGAGGAAACGTGAGGGGAATAAGAGAAGACAGAAAGGGTTAACAAATTAAAATAACTATTAGTAAAAATAAATTGACAAAACTGTTCAAATTAATTAACTATAAACTCTTCAAATTATATTAATATCTTTAATTATTCGTTAGTGGATTGCAAACTATATCCAATGATTTGACCAACTATATCTTTATCCAATGATTTGGTCACTACTCTCTTACGTCATGAGTCAGCTTGACCCTCCTACGCTCTGAACTGCAATTTTCCGTGAACTTCCTGTTCCGATTTTAAGAATGTAAGTAAAGAACTTCAGTGAAAGGTATACAATGAGTGGAAGCTTAAAGACAATACCCTATAATGCTAACTGGTTTGAAAATACTTGGAGAAAAGTAAAACTAATTTGAAAAAAGGATGGAGCCAATTTTTCCTCTTATTGTTAAAAATATGTTTTACTCTGCATTGGAAACATTTTATTTATAAGTTGTGAGAAATAAAATACTTCTAAAACTATTTGGTTCCAGCATACAGTTCATTATATAGTCAGCTAAACATAACTCTTTCTATAATTCAAGAAGGTTATTACGATTAGTTTCTGCCAATACAATACTTTGACAACACAAATAAAACTGTTAATAATACAAC
>KK120319.1:31920-73634 GCA_000611955.2 Stegodyphus mimosarum
GGAGATTGATTACAGGCGATTTTATAGACAGAAAGTCTGACAAGGAAGATTAATAAAGATTTGAATGGCATAACAGATAGTAATCTCGAATCAATTTGCATGGGTAAGAGAAAATTTTCCTCGACCAAACAAATTTTGTTTTTAGAAGTTTCCATTAAAGAATTGTTGGCGAATCTTTTATTGATATAGAGTAATTCACAGGGATTTGTTGTTTGAAATGGAAAACAATAATAATGTAACTGTATTCTGTAAGGGAGAAATAGGTTCCATATCTGAAAAACTCATCATGTTAGTCACTCGGAAAATTCTGGATTAGGTAACAGACTTTATTGCTACTTTGAATTATTCAATCTTTGTCAAACGTTACATAGCAAAGAAAATTGTAACTTTAATTTATCATCTTCTTATACATACTAGATTGAGGTATTTTGAGGATGCTATCTGTTTTCTGAAATACACGCTTTCAACAGTATTACAAAAATTCACAAAGTATAACATTTGAATGAAAATTTTCTTTTACAAAACCACAGAGAAATTCTGTGAACGTAACTTAAATACCTCAGGAGTTAAATGGAATACAGTGATGAAGCTGTTTCCTTCTTCTTTTCTCCCCCTGCTGTGCACAAATTTTGAAAACCGTTGGAGTAGCTTGTTGTTCTTTTAGGTTACCTTTTCACATGACTGCTCTATGAGTTTTATATGGCTTATTTTAGATGTTCACTGTTAGTAAATCAAGCTAAGAAACTTGCTAAAGCATATAATATTCGTTGAGATAATTTAATTCAACTTCCAGAAGCTTTATATAAAGTTTGCACATTTGTAACAGTTCCAGCATGTTTTCTTCTTCTGCAAAGAACAAAACTATTTTTCACATGTTTGTCGAATGTATATCGGTGAAACAGAAGAAACACAAATAAATAAACGGTAAAAATTGTGAATTTTCCTGAACGCGTATTATTAAAGACAAGGTCGTATTCCATTTAAACAGTTGTGCGTACCAGTACCGTTACCGAACTTTGAGCTCTGAAAATCCGCATGGGACACATGAACACATTCGAGATTCTTCGCAGGTCAACGTCTCTGGCATCCTAACAAATAATAAAATTTTTGCACATTTTTGTTTGTTGAAACTAATATTAACAGCAGTGCGTACTTGGGTAAGTTACATGTCTTTTTGTTACCTCAAATCAAGAAAACAGAATTGGTACACGGTAAGTTTCAGATTTTCGTTCAACAAGATACAGCACCGCCCCACTTTATGAATCATGAGAGTATCCAGGATGGTGGATTTGTAGAAAATGACTTCCATGACCTGAAAGAAGCCTTAATTTTACACTATAAGGCATCTTCTTGTAGGATTTGTGAGAAATGAAATGTGCAAAGAAACAAAAACTGGTGATCTTAACTACTTCAGGAAGAGAATTACACAAGCATGTACAAATGTCGTACAAAACGCCTTTGTCAGAATATAGACTGAAACTAAACTTCGCTATGAAGTACGTTTGTCGTGTTGTTAATAGTGCATATGTTGAAATTCGCTTGGTTCGTGATAATGTTTAGTGACTTATTAAAAAAATGCAGTTTCAATTTATTTCACATGCTAGTACATACTTCGTATAACCTTCATGAAATCCCACAATTCATTCTCGGAGATCCGGTATTTTACTTTATTTATTTCGCTCAACGAGCAATGGAATTCCTCTCAAAAACCTTATTAATTATCATCCATATTTTAGTTGGTGTGTTAGAACTAGAACCTTTGAGATGTGATGCAACAGCGTAGGAAAACCACATTTTAAAAACCACTATTCATGTAAAATTTAATAGAAGACTTAAATATAACTTAGAATTTAAGAGGCAGAATCGTTGGACCAATTATACACAAAAAGTAGCTCTTAAATCTTTGTGACGCTGAGAAAATGAATTTAACGAAAAAACGTTATTAAGCAACAACTTCCGCCACTTCAGTAAACAATATTCTTCTGACTCAAGATACTTATAGTGAGCCAATTGGATGCCTTGAAATGTGAAAAGTACACAAAGGCGACAAGTGAAGTTATAAATTTTGCAAACGTTTTGTAATGTCTTTCAGTAATTTGTCTATGATAAAATGTTGAGGAAACTAGTGAACTACGTAGCGACATATCTCTCATTTCAAACACTTACAAAGTAGACTCAAGAAGGTTTAAAATACCCTTTTATTCACTAAGAAATAATACAAATGTTCGGTCCTCCGGCTTACAGAAAAGCTTTCAATCCAGCTTTCAAATCAGGATACGAAAATAAGAAACTAATCTAATACTAAACTAAATACACTTAACCGAAACTAGACACAAATATCTAACGTAGTTAGACCTTAATTTAAACTAGCTGGCGAATATCAACAGGCACGTACAATATGGCCAAGCGTAATAGCTTCAAGAGTGAACTAGCCAGAAGGTAAACACGCGCCACTAAGGACTCTTAAGCACGCTCTTTCGAAGTAAGTCGAACTTCCTTTAAGTACTACTTCTAACTCATTTGCATTCAACGCGATTCTAAAAACTCATTCTGGTAGTGAGTTGTAAGTAGGAAACAAGAATTGAAAGGAAAGGGTTTCAAAATTAAAAATAACTGTTATAAAATTAACATACGCCTTACAGTTTAATGATTTAATATTAAATTAGGTATTTCTAAAGAAACTGTACAAAAGAATAAAAAATTAGATATTGTGCTTGCTCGAAGAAGCGAATTCATTGTCATGCCTCCTGGTACTGCTCTACACCCTCTTGTAAAATCTATATCCACTTAAGAATAGATCTAGCTTGATCGCAAATTGTATTAGCTTTTTTTTATTTACAAATACAATTATTTGTTTAATCTACGTTTGTGAAGGCGAAAGCTGGCTTATTAGAATGAAGAGCTAGTCAAAATATTAACGGAATCAAGGGTTAGATTGTATATTTTTTATTCGAAATCCACTGTGACTTCTTCCACCGTTTTTTTTTTCCTCCTGAACATTTGAAAGCGAAGCACTCGTTGTTAGATGCGCGCATTTTTAAGATGTCTGCATTATTAGTATTATTAGAGGCGTTGTTAAATTATTCTGCACTCGTTATTATTATGTATAAATTCAGAAAGATTGTTTTTTATTATAGCAATGATGCAAATATTTCTATAAATTACCATCTAGTTATACTATAAAGTCCTTGAATTAGCTCTATTATAAATCGCAGCTATTAAACATTTGATTAACGAAATATGAATTATTTAGAACTAGGTATATTTCTTTTAAGTTACGAATATCTTGTGTTAGTTTAAAAAGATAAATTAAACCTTTTTTATAACATCAAACAGCAAAACTTTTAAAACTGGCATTTTGCCAGAGTAATTAATAGGGTTTTTTTTTTACCTTTAAATCATAAAATCTAATGATTTTCCTGTAATTTGTTTAAAACACTGCTAATCGAAAAGAAACAAATAGTATCTCACCCTCCTCTAAAAAGCAATGTCTTTTGGGTATAGTATTTTATCCTTTCAAACAACATTCTCTAAGGTCTTTTCGGCAGAGAAAGGCTGACTTTATCCTAAAGAAAAGCACATTTAAACTTGCGCGGAAAAAAACACATTTCAAAGCACATAGAAACTTCTACTTAATGCAAATGTATTCCTGTTGGATGATCTTATCTCGGGCGAGAAAAGTTGCACGAATCTCGTGGTTTACGATAAAAGTCTCAAAGATTAGATAGAAAGAACTCTGCTTATTTTTTGAAGAAATCTTGGAAAAACACCTTCAAAACCAGGAGGTGTTGAGTAGGGGAAGAGAAAATGCTATCAAGAGGGCGCATCCTGCAGTTCTTTAGCTTGAAAATAATGGATATATACCAGAACATGTCTATTCATTACTATGAAGCTTGAATTTTACATTATTTAATTATTTAAGGGTAAAAATATTTACTTTTCTTATAGAGTGCTATATTAAACACAAATATATGATTGGTATTTTACTTCCTAAGCCAATCCTTAGAAAGAAACCACAGTACAACTAAACATAACTAAACGTTTGCTGAAATTCGGTGAAAACTAATGTACAACAGAATTAAAGCGGAAGAAAGCTAAAGTACAAACAGCGCAGAAATCTATATGCAAGATTCCATCCAGCTGGCAGAAGTTAAAACTGAGCAAATCAAGATTAAAACTAAAGTACAAGGGATCAAAAGCCATCTCAAATTTACATCGTCTGATAATTATGTTAGCACAGAAATATATAATTTTTTTTTAATTTAAAAAAGTTGTAAGGTACTTTATTATAGAAATATTAGTTACATTTATTCATATCAGACAGAATTATACCTTGGTTATCAGAATATATGAACATTCAGTATAAATAGTCATCCTGACTTGAAGCTCTGTAAATTTTTGGTATAGAATGTATCTAGAGTTATGGCCATATGGATATCATTTTAATGTCCCAGGCTATGTTAAAAATGCTATACAACAGCACTTGCCCATTACATTTTAAAAAATGCTCTTCATGTATACTGCAATGACTTGGCTGGGCTTCAGGCAATCTTCGACACAAAGGCCGCTTCATTCAGTGTTAGCTACAGGTGTTATAGTCTCTTGCACATTAAACAACATCTGGAGAACATAATTACTGCTAAACTATTTTTATAATAAATAAAAACGCCTATATAATTTTATGTATTTTCGAGTTAATTACGTTATTGTACATTGAGAACTCGTCGAAGTTTAAGCTTAGTAAACATTTACTGTATTCTCTACTGCCGTGTGTATTATTTAAATTACTTAATATTATCAAACAGTTATGTTTTCATATTGTTACGGATTTTGTATTTAATTCGCTATTTTTAGTAGAATTATAATTAAAATTGTTTTATATCCCCATACAATGCAGCATGAGATTTATTTAAAGAGAAAGCTATATCGGAAACGTTAAAATACAAGAGCGCGTGCATTTAGCAGTTAATAAATAGATATCTCGTGATTGCACTCTTTTTGCTACGCAGAAAATTCAAGAAAATGCCAAAATATTCTCGTTCTTGATTAAAAAAGCTTATAAAAGCCGGATTAAAACATCTCAGCTCAGTTGTTTTGAGCGAACTGTAGTTATTTACTTAGTGCTGTTATTGATTGTAGTGAATTCGCGATGAATCCGTACGAACCCGTACGCACGCAACAATATTCATTGTTGCGTGCGATCCAAAAGTTTACTGGTGCTCCACTGTCTATATTACTTTGTTATATATAAAGAGAGAAAAGCTATAAGAAAATTAAAAAGGGGAGAATATGCCTTACTTAATCATTTAACGGTATCTTCATATCAGTGTGTAATCAAAGAAATGTAACAAAGAAACAGAAGAGCAGGGTGTCGGACCACGAGAATCTGATCGTGTTTGAAATTAATAACATGAAATGCAGTTCTCCTCGAAATATGAGGCTTTGTTTTTATTAGTATAAGATGGCAATACTGCAGACCCCGAGAGATTATAGATCCAGCAGAATGAGAGGATATCACATTCTGCGAACGTATCCATGACTGTCTTCAGCATATTGTTTCTATGTAGTGGGGTTTCTAAAGAAGAATGCTTTCCATTCTTGTCACATTTCCCAGATTTCTCATTACGTAAATTAGTTTCTTTATTGCATCAATAAATTTGACAATGTTGACAAATTCATGATATCATTATAAAAAAGCAACTGCAGATTTACCACTCAACGTGACCCAAAACGCAACTCAAAGCTTACATGACACGTTAGAAGAGAACTGTACAAACTGCGAAGAACATCTGGAAAATGGGTTCTTCGAAAACAAAAAGAGACTGAAAACAAAAATGGCATTGTTGTAATAAACAGCAGTGTATATCCTATTGCTTCATCAAATAAATATATAATTCACCTTGCAATTCGTAGTGTTGATTTCAATCTCAAAATCATCAGATTCTTGTACTCATCCTTTAAAATAGAGAATTCACAGTACGATGTTTAAGATTCTTGTCAACACCTGCAAAACACTATAATCAGTTTTAATAATGGATTAAATGTTTTGCTTCTATTCTTATTTTTGCAACTGTTCAATGATATTAAGATTAGCCATATGAGAAAGATTTCTTCTCACGCAGTCGGAGAGCTCCTATAATGCTTCAGTATTAAAAAATTAAAATCTAAAAGACCATTCGAAAATGCAAAATCCCTACCAGAACTCTAAAATTGTACCTAGAATGGATATTTTAGGGATTAGGAACAAAACCAAAATTCATCTGGTGGGCTAAAAGGATAAACTAGAATTTAAAACATGTAAAACTAAGTTTCAGCTTATAAGATAATATTTCCGAGCTTGAATTTTATTTATATGAAAGGCTATCAAAATATTAAAGATAGTAATGGTTAATATATATGGTTTCTATTATTTTAAATAACCAGTTATTTTATGATTTAGTTCTGTCCTATCAGTTCTCATTTCTAGAACATAATTTAGGTCGAGTATTTAAAATGATATTTTCGGATTGTAAGACAGAGCATGTTTCTGCCTCTCAAGGCCGATTATTAATTTGACTTGTTTTGGTAACATAAACTAAGTTCAAACTCCTAACAAACTTGGAGGGAATTATCTCTTCGTCTAAACTTAGCAAACCTTTTTATTAAATAAAATCTGGAACATAAATGCACGACTTGTGCTTACAAATTATCCAGCCGCTTATGACGATGAAGCATAAGTAAGAGACAAGTTCAAACTTCACACCAAGACTGGTGTTAAACAGTTGCGTTGCCAAAGGTTACAGAATTGATTTAACGCGAAGTTGGTTCAAACTTCTCCCTAGCATAACAATTTAAATATCAACAACTGTAATGCAAACCAAAGAATAGTCATATCTGAGCTAGCTAACCTAATAAGTAGCCTCGAGAGGCAGAAACACGCTCTGTCTTATAATCCGAAAAGCTCACGTTAAGTACTTTCGAAACAATATACATTCTGGTAGGGAAATGCAAGAGAAAAGTGATTGTACACATCTAAATCATAAAATAACTGGTCATTTGAAATAATAGTAACCTTATAATTAAAATAGGATTAATATTTGCTGCGTTGTAGGAATTTATAATTGAATTTGCGCGAATTTTTAAATCAAAAAATTATTTTTACTTTAAAGGTTAAGAGTATTTTTAAACGTATATCTGATAAAAGTAAATCAAATTTTGGTTTAAGAGTTATTCTGGAATATAAAATAAACAAACTTTTTAAATTCTTATAAAATCAATTTTTGCCTACAAGCATTCAATATCTTATGTAAGCAAAAGCCTTTCGGAAGCATATTAGTTTTGAAGCCATATTAACAAGACTCTTCTCGATAGGTGAGGAAAAAATTTCGTTTGGTTTTCAAATGAGCAACAAAATATTAAGAGACCAGTTACTTTTATTTATTTTGCTTTTGCAGTGTTGTATATTAATAATTCTGTAAATATTTAACATATTAGTAATTCTGTAACATATTAGTAATATAGTACCATATTAGTAATTCTGTAAATAAGTGCAGAGATACTCAGGCTAAATTAACGATAATACTTGCAACTAGAGCATACATAAACATCCCGCCATCACGCAGCGAGAAAGTTAATATTAGAAACACCTTAGAGAATCGGATATGTGATTATCTCATTACTTCTAACGGCTAGCAGAGTAAATACTTGTTCTTTCTCTATGTGCTGCGTCCAATGAAAAATAAACATTTTCAGGCAAATTCAGGATGATGCTTATCTTTTTAATCTCGGTTTCAACAATGATCTTTTCAAACTGGACTTTGTCCGCTGAAATACGTGTGCCGTGTCCTTCACCTCAGAGAAATTGCCCTGAAAACATCAAACACATGGTCATAAAAGTATTTAGTTTTTTTTTTAGTCCAAAGGAGCTTTGTCCCAGAAGGATTATTGTTTTCGTTTTGCGGTTTTGCGTCGGAAACATTAAATGTCGGTTCACTTTTCCAACTGTTGCCACCAAATATTGTCATATATTATATTTAAAGAAATTAAGTAATGAAGAATTTTTATAAATGTATGTATGTTTCTCGCATTGTGATAAAACGACGGTACCTGCAGCCATCGAATTTTGAATGACGTAATCCTGCTGCGAATATGGGCATCAGGAAGCCCAAATTTGAAATTTGGAATTTGTTGTATTATCGATTTCATATTTTGTAAAACTTGAACGAATTTTTGATTGGCAAACTCGAAGATTTCGAAGCGAGCAATGGCAACGTTGCACAGAAAAAACGTTTTTACCTCCAGCGCGTGAGACTGTGTATAGGAAATTCTAAAGATATGCTCAGTTTAAAATTATTTTGCGATATTGTTCTTTAACTCAGTTTTATTGTTTAAGTACGAAGAACGTGATATTTAATAAATAAAAGTAACAAACAAAATGTTAAAAAACGTCCCTTTGGGCGTAATTTAAAATCTGAAACCATTTAGATTTTTTTTTTCATTTGTGAGTTTTTTTTTAATTTTGTAATTAGAACGAATGTTTATTGTTGTAGCGTGCTGCAGTACGTAGATATCTTAATAATTATGTCAGATGAGTACGAAGAAATTGATACTGATAACGAAATCCAGGATAAACTGATTCTTAAATACATAGTTAGGAAGAGCTCAAAGAGAAAAACAGACATTAAGCGTATTCACGCGAGGAATATCGCAGATCACCAAAATCACTCACAGAGCAAATTCTGAAGCAATAATAACCCTTAAGCTTGACCATAAAACAGTCTCACGACTCAACTTAACCGATATTTATAGGGTTGCCCAAGTATATCTTCTTTTCAGCAGCGTTCTTATCATTCCAGAAAGAGAAATGGCAGTCAGTCGATTTGGTATTTACTGCTATCTCCATCAGCTCAGTATCTCCTTCTCATTTGGTGTCAGTCATGTTCGTAATAGCAATCAGTTGCTCTTCCCTCTTCACCGTAATAAGCATTCTAAGTGATTCACAGTCCCGACATCAGTACTTGTGTGTTATGAATTCATAAAGACTTTAATAAGTACGCCGGATGAAATGAAAGAAGATACCGCCACTTTACTGAAATAAATAACAGTTCATCGTTCAAACGATAACAGCTGTAGGCTGTTAAGAGAAGCTGAGAAGCTAGCAAAGTGGAGTCTGAAGCTGTAATCCTATAGCAAGAAGCTCAGTCTCAAAACGGTCACACGAGTCTGTCGCTCCCAATGCAATTGATATTTACAAAAATTGTCCAAACCCTTCTGGAAATTTCGAGAAAACTCATTCCTAGGTTTACGTAGGTATAAATATATAAATATCAGTGGAAATGTATTTCTGAAAAATACATTTTCTGGAAAATTGCATAATGTCATCAGTTGCGTGTTGTTCGTTTTAGCAGTACTAAATACGCTTAAAGATTAATACTGGTATAGATGATAAGTTACATTAAACAATAAGTAAATACATAATTTTTGCTTGATAATTTATATATGTTTCATACATATGCTTATTATAAGTTTTAGTGTTCAATACTTCATGTGAATACAGACAATATGCCTTATTAAGTTCTCCCCAAAGGCAACCAAACTTTCCTTTAGTCAAACAGCCCTCATGTTATCTTCCATAATTTCCATAATCATTTAAACAAACAAATAAAGAAACTCTGTTTTGGTTGGTAACTGACGTGGGAGTAAGTTATCAGAATCCATGATTATGTTCGTGGAAGAACTTTTTCAGAGAAATTACCTGGTCCTTAGATTACGCAACAACAGAGTCCCGTATCCCTCAAGGAAGAAATTGGAAATTTTAATTTATAGCTTTGTGTTTATACCCATCTCGCACCTACTGATTTGTTAGAGAAAGCATGAAGTATACCTATGACTTTAACGTCTTGTATACTTGACTGTCATAAACTGAGCTCGACGTTAGATGACTGTTTAGAGAATAATCACTAACTCTTCAAGTACAGTGTCAGTAGAAGTGTATAAAGAACTCTTTATTAACTCAAACAAAGTTCCCAGATTGCACCAACTTTTGCTTACAAAAGCCAACACTTTTGCTTAACTCAAAAGGTAATGAATAACAAAATTAAATGGAGTTAAAAGCCTAAAGACCTAAACCTGTAGCCTAAAGGCTTTACAGGTTAACTATCGCGCAAGCTATCACTGTTTCGAAAAGTCGGCTTAAACAAGCCTAATGGCAAGAATAACTCACCGCCACAGAAATCTAATAAAAAAAAGGTAATAACGTTGATAGCATTAATAGCAACGTAGCCTTCAGAAAGGCAGAATACGCCTTGATTTCACCTTCCAAAACCTTTCCTTTTCTTTCTGCCTCATTTGAATACACGTACGCTAATCGATTTGCATTTTGGCAAGAAAGCGTGAACTGAAAGAAAGAACGATAAGAAAGTCCCTTAAACATAAAATAAATGTTAAATAAATAAAATAAATCCCAACAACTTCATAAAAATGCATTTTAAAATTTTTGTATCATATTTTAATGTTTGCTGAGCGCATTTTGTACTTGTACTGGTATTAGAATGTGTATGTGTAATTATTTCTGCAAAACCACCATGGTAAACTTTTAACCATTAATCAAACTCCCACAGAAAAAAAATAACTTTCATTGTCTTTCTAAGGCCATTAAAAGCACTTTATTCCCTGACTAGCGTATTATTTGGGCAAAATTATCTATGACTTTTTATATCTATTAATCATATTTTTTATTACTTGCCAAACTGGCTAAAACTCAGTCGTCAGAAAATTTAATGGTATCGCAATCTCATAATATTGTACTAGATATTAATGACTCTAGGGATGCGCATGTTAGTAATCAAGCGAAAGTGTGTTGTTTAAAATGTATAATTGGAAGTTCGGCGTAAAATCTTCAAAAATAGTCTTTAACATATTTAAAAATATTTTTATTTTCAAGCAGAAAAAGTAATCTATATATTTTGGTAAATATATAAAACATGGGTAATTTTTAAAAAGGGAGTATTTTTGCCTTTTAATTGTATATTAAGTTAAGGTTACATTTTTTTAAAATTCCATGTTTTAGAAAGGTGCGAAAAAAATTATTATAAATCCTTTATTTGATGGAATTAGCGCGTAATTTTTTCTTTATGTGCATTTCTCATTTAGCTTTCTTTAGTTAATAAAGATAAGATCTTTGTTTTTAGAAATGTTCCTATCCTAGTTTCTCGTAATTTTTTTAATGTTTCATGATGTCAAGAAGTAATAAGATCATTTGGGGTTTTCTCTTTGTCCTTAATTTATGTGCATGCTTTTCTGCGAGCTGTATAGAATGGCATAAACGGTTCTGAAAAAAAATTTAACCTTTAGTATTCCTAAACTGCATAACTCTCCAAGAAATATTGCAATTTTTCAGGTTCATAGCATGTTTCCCATTTTCATAATTTCAGTTTTGCGGAATAAGATTGAAGCTTTACAAAATATTCTGATTAGAAAACACTCTCTTAAAATCTTTTTTCTGTAATAAAAAGACGCCTAACATGCTTTCAGTGTACCTATCTTTAGTTAAAAGCAAGGTGGGGACATGTTCAATGGCAAAAGGAAAGAAATGTATTTCTTTTTAGCATGGAGAAAATTCTATATAAATTTTGCTTGTCAGAAACTTGTTTCGATTCATTTGTGTGAATCATAAACTAGGCCGCAAGAACTGAAAAACGCATTTTTTATTTTTGACTTCAGCACTAGTGCCTAAGGATAAGATTTTCGAATATTGGTAGCTAGAGACACGTTAAAATTCCTGTGAATGAACTAACTGCATGGCATTATAACAGTTTATCATACATGTGACATAAACATGAGCCAGTTCTCTTTAGAAATATTTCTGCAATGAATATTTGCCGGAAAACTATCAATCGAAATGGGCCATCTCCCTTGGACAGATCAGCCTCCATGCATTACCTTAATCAAATAACTGACTTCAGTTCAACTCCATGTTGATATCCGAGTCTAAGATATGAAACTCTTACATTGAAAATTTTTCAGGATTAATAAAATGATCTATTTACTCAGAATATTCTTTCCCTTTCCATATGTAATACTGGCCCAGCAGTGGCCAAACGGTTAAAGTTCTGGAAACTGGTACTTCGTTCTTGATTAGATTTCGAGTTGTTCCGTGGATTTTTTATGGACTTAAATCATAAGTGACGTCAATATGGACGTCTGTTTTCCTTCAGAAAATCCTAGCTAAAGGGATCTAGCTAAAGGGATCATCAGTAATAGGTACAGGTAAGTATAGGGAATACCAGCGATATACCATGGGTCCCATATTAACTACCCCTAAAACATTAATTTTTTTTTAATTTTATAAGAATTTACAGAGAAAGGTGTAGGAGATGAGCAACTGACACTTTCCAAAGGATGTAGAGTTTACCTATTACCGCAATTCCACCGTACACCCCGTAATCAGTATTTCTTAAAAGTAATGATTTAGTACATAAAGAGATTAAAGTTTAACTTCAATACAATTTGAAATTCACAAATTAAAAAACATATATTTCTTACGTAACGAAAATAACAGATAAACATAATAAGAAACAGATAAGCATAATGAGATATCTATAATAAGTACTGGGAGCACAATGTTATAATGAACTGTACTAATACTACTAAAGAAATATCCACGGTTTCAGATCGTTTCGGAAAAACATCAAAAAATATTGTAAGAATCCGGGAATTCAGGGATTTGAGAATGCAAACTCTGGAAACACAGAGTTGTTGACACAACATGTTGACAAGAAACAAGCACAATTTTAACAAAGTTACTTAAAACGGTATCTTGAAGCAAGTTATTATTTGAAAGTTCTCAAGTATAATCCTTTCTGAACATGTTCACAGGATGTAAAAGTTCTTTAAATTTATGCAGCATGAGGAACTTTACAAGATCTAGGCGGTAGGTAGAGAATCGTTGCAAATTTTTTTTAAACTTAGGCTACTGATGTTTATATTTAATTAGAAATCTCTGTAATGCCAAGAAATCAGTTTCTGGTGGTTTTATGCAATTATCTCCAGTTAAGGGGCATGAGAAGGTGTAATGATCAGAAGTTCCCTGTTTCCCAAATATACAAATGTCGGAGATTTCCTTATATCTTGCTTATATGTAAGGAAATGGTTCGTGTCCTGTTATGTGGTAATTTAATGAAGGATTTAAGTACAGAAATACGAAGTTTACATTGGGAATTATATGTGTGTCTTTCACGTAAAGCATTATTTCATAACTCTTGCCAATATTTTAAAGAAAATTGTTTTATCTGGTATTTGGAATTTGAACAAGATCATGGAGAGAGGATTTCAACACCATTTTGATTAAGAGCCGCTTTTTTGTCTAACTTGCCTGCCTGATCATTTCCAAAATGGCCACCCTGTCCTATGATCCATGAAATTTGAATTTTGTAAGTTGGAACTAAAGCAAGAAGAGAATTTATGCCGGGAATTAATGGAGAATAAGAAAAAGGATTCTTTATAGTTAAAATAGTTGCTTGAAAGTCAGACTTTATGATAAATTCCTTGAGATTTTTTAGAATGGCTATTTCAGTCACTGCTTTATGGCTGATAATTCTCTTATTATTATGGACATGTCCTTTCCATGTTTTCCATTATTTGAAGGGACAATTTGAAAATAGACTACTGAGCTAGTCTTCACGAGTTATGTGCAATTAATCAATAAACAACCCACACGTAACGCTAATCCACGAATTCACATTAAAATAAATCCGCTCGGGTCAGATAGTTGTCTTGATTATAATAAATTTCGAGTTATTGGAAATCTGAAATGAATAGCAGTGACGGATATGTGATCTGAGGATGGACTTCACTAGGATGCATAAAAGAATCAGTTATGTGGATTTGCCACTTGGCTGCCATACATAAATTAATAAATTCGAGGAAACTTCATTGCTCACACAATGTTCCAACTTTCAACTGCAGTTAAACCATGCTATAATGAACTCGGCTTGCAGCGAACCCCGCGATAAAATGAACAAACCTATTGGTATAGTCGTGTTTCCTAAACATCTAGTGTTACACAACACTGTCAGAGCGAACCTTTATGAGTCTGAAAACTGGATGTAACGAAATGTCTTGGATATCTTGGACTGACTTTTTTCACTTCCTCCCCCCCCCGAATTTATGTAAACTTTAACGAAAACGTGACTAACCGTTCAAATCATCCACTTGTAGGTTATTAGGTTCCATATTACACCCGTAAAGGAAAACACCTTTATTTTATGAAATTGTTCTTTTATCTTCACTCACCACTTTTATCCGTGTTCTAAATAGGACAGGTGTGTCTTCCAACTTTAGGAGAACAACGAGGATACAATAAGGATATCGTATGATGTACATGACAATTGAACCAAAATACGTGAACAGTTCCTCTGATTCCATTCAAATTCTTTATCACAGCATAGCATAATTAAACTAATGAGAGATTCTAAGATTTTTCGCAGAGGATCGCCATTATGTTATTGGCTATTAATTTTTTATTTAAGTATTAGTTGGTATGTGTCCTAAACATTCTCGAATCCGAATTCAGTTTCTCTCCAATCTTCCGTATGCAAATTATGATACGCAAAAAAAAAGTTTTTACATAATATTTAAAAATTATTAATTAAAGCGAAATTTAAAATCTTCGTTTAATAATAAACGAATTTTACAATATAGTTTTTAAAATTACATCTACATTTATCTGAAACATAGAAATATAATATATAATTAAAAATCTTTAATTTTAAGGTTCGTTTTCTCAACATATTTTTTCAAAAAGTATTTGAGTAACAGTTTAGTGTAATTATATTTCTTTAGAATGTTTCGCAGTCGAAGTAAAATGAGAAGAGAAAAGATTATTCCAAGGGTTTACACGAGTATAAAACACCTAAATCTCTAAAACGATCAAAGTTCGCTGAAATAGCAACAACAGCGTTTGATGTTTAATGAACGTTTCTATGGACAAGGTTAATGTTATATAGCTACAACGTCGTTGCTACGCTACCAAAGTTTTAGCCGGCGAGAGATTTGAAAGACTTTGCGATTGAAAGACCCTTCCAAAGATGTGAAAAAGATACGTACTCTAAAATGAGTTAGTTTTCTGTGATTTTTTAAATTAAAAAAAAAGAAAGAAAATCTGAAATGTTTCAGATTTTAAATTACGCCCAAAGGGGTGTTTTTTAACATTTTGTGTGTTACCTTTATTTATTAAACATCATGTTCTTCGCACTTAAACCGTAAAATTCAGTTAAAGAACAATATCGCAAAATAATTTTAAACTGGGCATATCTTTAGAATTTCCTATACACAGTCTCACGCGCTGGAGATAAAAATGTTTTTTCTGTACAGCATTGCCATTGCTCGCTTTGAAATCATTGAGTTTTTGTTAATCAAAAATTCGTTAAAGTTTTACAACATATGAAATCCTAACTGATATTATAAATGCAAATGTGAATTTTTTTGTGTGTTTGTTTGTTTGTTACGCTTTCACGCCTTAATTACTTAACCAATCATCATGAAACTTTCAAGAAATATTTTTGATATTTTACAAAAGCTTATGGGCTATAAAATGTAACTTATCTGTTGAAACTTAAACTATATAATAGGTTTTATAGCTTAAAAAGGTTGTCATTGTATAAACATTAAATGTTGAAAGTTTCATACCGATAAGTTAAACGATGTAAAAGTTTGTCTGCGCGCACAGGTTAAACCATGCAAACATTTTATAGCCTATAACCTTTTCTAATATATCAAAAATATTTCTTGAAAATTTCATGATGATCGGTTAAGTAATTAAGGCGTGAAAGCGTAACATTTATTAATTAAGCGTTTATTAAAGCATTAATTATTTTTTATTTGTTTAATTTAATTTATTATTTAAAATCCTTCAGGATTTCTGGCTTTTGGCTCTTCTTTCACAAACATTTTTTAGTCATTAGCAAATATACGTACCAGTTTTACTAGATTTTGTAGTGATACACTCCGCGTCAATACAAAATATCCGCGGCCTACAGGTATTGAAGAAGGGCAGTATTTTACGCGAAGTGTATTTTTAAAAATCACGCGAAGTTGAAACTTATTTAAGGACATCAACGCGAGCGAAGCCGCGGATAAAAGCTAGTCCAAATAAAAACAAATTCCAAATTTCAGATTTTCGGCTTCCAGATGCCCATATTCACAGCAGGATTATGTCATTCAAAATTCGATGGCTGTAGGTAATGTCGTTTTATCACAATGCGAGAAACATACATACATTTAAGCACATTCTTCATAATTTAATTTCGTTAAATATAATACAGGGCTGCAATATTTGGTGGCAACAGTTTGAAAAGTGAACCGACATTTAATGTTTCCGACGCAAAATCTCAAAACGAAAACAATAGTCCTTCAGGGACAAAGCCTCTTTGGACTAGAAAAACATTAGTTATTCGTTAAAAATGGTATACTTTATTTAATAACCTTATTACAACAACAACACAATTAATCTTTGCTTAAGAATCTATCTTTATTAAAACTATAAAAATAAAACTTTAAAAGTGAAGTATATAATTAAAAATCTTTTAACTTTGTAGACTTTCTAAATTCTGTCTGTAACTTTCCTTAGTTAATTTTGACAGAACAAAAATTCTAATAAAAGCTCATTATTTTTAAATTAAATTATAAAATATATTAATATATTATATATATTAATTATAAAAGCTCATTATTTTTCTAGGTTTCTTTGAAATTAAATTAAGGATAGAGGAAAGGTCTAGAAAGCTATCTTTACTGAATTGCATGTTATTTAGAGCTCTAAATATTATTATCCCAAAATTTAGGTAAAACCACTACTGTTGTAAAAATAAAAATGTTAAGTCTCAATATATTTTGCCCCTGAATTCGGACTTTTCCTTAGGCATATGACTCAGTGACCTTACGTGAATCTAAAAGTTTCTTAAATCTAATATATGGCTCGAAACGAAACATTAAAAAAACTGAAAGGTACATTGAAAAACTGAAAGGTACAAAAAGACAATTCTATATCTCTCGTTCTACTGGGCGAATTGACGTAATTCAACTTGCGTGTTTCATGTCTCGAAACCGCGATTTAAGATGCAGATTAGATTTATATATCGTATTGTTCTAATGTAGGTACTTTGACACAAAATCCGACCTTTTCTGAAATGGCATGCCAATTTTTTTCCGTATTTCGATTCTACGACTCAAACGTAGCGCATTTTCTTTTCAGTTTGCGCCAAGAATTGGCGAACTTCTTAATATATGACAACTTATTATCCTTTCCCTTTTTACATTGTGCATGAGCTGAAAAAAAAGTCACATCATTCCTACTTTCAAATAATTTTAACAAAGTGCCTAAACCACATGTTATTATAGCTTTCAACAAATATGCCAAAATTGCAAAACGCGCCGATATATAAATTCTCGTATATCTTCGGAAATTTCGAATAAAAAACTGAATTTTTTCCAGGTATGCTTAGAAATACATCTACGTTAAAATGATCGTAAAACTTTTATGGATTATAATTCAAAATGTTTTTCGAAAAATTTATAAAAATTATTTTAAAATAAAAGTTTTAAAAATAAATCCGAAAAAAAATGGGCTAATTTTATTTGAAATGAACCTAAATGTCGAAATATGAAAGGAAGAATCAAATAAGTTTAATAAAAAAAGAGAGATTATAAATGTATACCAAATTCAATTAACATTGAGGAGCTAAAATTTTAGAGCTAATTTTTACAAAATTCGGCACTTTGGCATAATTTGAGTCGTAGAATTGAAATATGAAAAAACACCAGCATGTTATTTCAGAAAAAGTCCGATTTTGTGCTCAATTTTCTCGCAATAATCGTTTTTGTTCGCCATTTTTAGCCATGAAAGAAATTTTACATAAATAGTGTTATTTATTGCTCTAGCCATCGTTCTCTGAATTATAATATCATTATGTGTTGTAATGTCATTTCCAAACAATTAAAAATTTTCAGATCATATCTGCGACACAACTTTTCCCCATGAATCATTTGGGGAAAAAATTATTTGCATTACCTCCCTTTTGTACAAGAATCTGTCAAAATGCTAATAATGCAATTCTGTAGGCTTCAACTGGGCTTCCGTTATATTAACATCGTTTCCAAATCTAATTTCACTGTAACTTATATCTAGTGTTTTTTTTTTGTTGTTGTTAGCTTTCATAAGTTTATTCTAGTCAGTTTTCAGAGATTTTAAAGTTTAGTGTTTTCTTGGCTCTACAAGCAGTACGATTGAATTTGACTAAAAATTAACAACAGAAAATACGGAGACTCACAGAGTCTTAAGAAGCTTTAGTAACAAATGTTTTCTATGCATGCGCAGACTGCTAGCGACGTGGAACACGAAAACATTTCAGATCTCGAAAAAGGCATTTTCAGTGGAAGTAGAATCTATTCAAGGAATAAAGAATATGATATCTTTAGTTAAAAAGCAATTTTTTCTATGGCATTTCTGTGTCAAAAGTAATAAATTCCAAGAACTCATTATAAATAAGTAATAGTTTAACATACATTACTCGTTTACATTGTTGAACCATTTTTTGCTTATTCTTTTTACCGCAATTATCGACATTTTCCTCCATTCCATTGGAAATAAGGGAGATTCCCAGCATTTCAAATAGTTTAAAATACTTTCTATTTGAAATACCTAGATATTGGACATTATTCTTCGTTACTAAAATAGTTAACTAGGGATACGTGGAAGACACAGTAGTAATAATTAATCATAGGTTATAGGTGGAAATATAGCGCTTTGTTTCCATTAATATTAGGTTCAAAAGTTTTTGGACTACCTAAGTTAGGAAATTGTATTCGTAAAGATAAAAAAAATTTAATCAATTTTTTAAAATATTGGGAGGTATTTTCTCTCTCCTTATCACATGCCTTCGTTGAGTACTTGAAAGCACTTCGAAATAGCAATTTGGAGGTCAGAAATTCGAATCTGGACCCTGGCATCGCTGATTTCTCTTGTTTGCTGACTCTAAAAAGTAAATATTGCTCTACAAGTAGCGCCCGAAGCAAAATATGGTGAACGATAATTCGTCATCACCAGGATTTCGCTACTGAATCCTTCTCTTCCCAGTCTTCTTCTAAGTGGGCGAAAATATAAGATATTTTCACCTTTCTTCCGGCATGTCTTCGCAGTGTTATTGGAAGCCCGTCTGGCTAGTAATAGGAAGGTTCGGAACTCGAATCCCAACCACAGCATTTCTTCGCTCTTTTCTTCGGTTTTCTAGTTTCTAAACTCCAGTGTCTCTACAGCATAAGGGCCAAATTAAGAAATTCAGTTTCAGAAAAAACAAAACTCCAGTTTCAGAAGTTGCGAGTTTATCTTTCTGAATCAAAATCGTGGATTAATACTAAAACATGCGACAGTAGTATTTGACAGTAAATAAAGTATGGTATTGGCCATTATGCAAAAACACCATTTAGAAAAAACATACTTTAAAGTCTTTTAATTAAAGACTTATAATTCAGAACAGAAGTTCAAAAATCCTTACTTTTTTATACAAAGCTATTGAAAGATTTTCACTCCTCTCATTATCCCAATATTTCAGTTCGGAGATAGAAATATATTGATGTCATTGAATTAGTTACGGCAACGCAGACGGCATATGACTCCCTAAGAAAAGTGTTACCTTCATGGAAAACTTACTAGCAGAATCTGGCTCTTACTCATGTTATAGAAGGAGAAGAACACGAAACCGCTGCCAGGACTAGCAAGTTCCCTGTGATTTTAACCCTGGTCTAATTGTTCTGGTTCAACAATCCTACCCACTGGATCATTCTCGGGGTAAAAAATTTAGCAACAAAATTTTAGTTAAATTTACATTAAGCAGCAAAAGTCTACATTTAAAAGAGCGTTTCTAATACCTGGAGTAGATTTTAAAAAATCATTTATTTAAATACATAGTCATGTTTTAAAAAAGTAAAAAGCTACTTATACTAAAGCTCATTTTTACGAAATGAACTGAAATTTAATCATTACTCTGTCCGAAATGAAGATATCGATATTACGATTCAAGAATAATATCAAAAATGTCTAAAACAATACTTTTGGTTATAACGTTTCAGAAGAATCCTTTACGTTAGAAATGCTAGGAAAAGAGTGCTTCCGAAATACAGTTCGGAGATTAAATTGAAAAAGTTTTCACGTTTTAGTGATTTTACCGAATGTCTGTAATCTGGCCATAGTCATTCGAAACAGATGAACAAAATCAACATTCTTTGGATTTCGCCTACTGTCTTTCACTTTTCGAAATAAATAAATAATGCCCCCACGTATTTCATCGATTGTTGTTCTTTCGTAATTTCTTCAGGATTGCCCATTACGAATTTTATCGAAAGAGAAGAATATAGAAATTCTTTGTCGCCATAAGAAACTTTCAGTACATTTTCTTAACTTTCCGTGATGACAGAAATTTATTCATGAACAGAAGAACCCACGAAATTCATTTATTTCAGTAAATTGTAATACGGTTTGAGGTCAAATTCATATGGCAAATGAAATTGGTGTTAAATAAGGTTCCCTTAATTTAAGAGTTTAACTATTAGGAAGATTCTGTGAGTTTTAACTATGTGTATACTGGTATCTTTCTAATTTTACAGGGCCTCCATTCCCTTCTGCGTTTATCTTTATACGGCAATCGTATCAAATTCATTGACAATTTGGCCTTTGTCGGTATCGGCAGAAATCTCACACGCATCAACCTAGGAGCCAACCAGCTGACAGCTGTTCCATCAAGGCCTTTAAGAAACCTGTCTGTGCTCCAGAGACTCCAGTTGCACGAAAATAACATTGCTGCATTGCTGCCGGAAGAATTTGCTGCTATGGATGGCGAATCTCTAGATGTCCTGAATTTAGCCAACAACAAAGTCCAGCAGCTTCCACCAAGAGCCTTCATGTCGCTTCACGCTCTTAATTCCTTAGATCTGGAGAGTAATTTGATATCTTCTATACATTCCCATGCTTTTCAAGGAATTGAAGGTAAATATGTATGTATGTATATATATGTACATATATTCATGTAATTTTAATGTCTCTAATAAGTATAAATGCATTGAAAAGTAATACTCACTAAAAATCTTAAAGATAATGCTACAGCTTCGGGACATATATTTTTTTACCATTGCTAGAAACACTGTACAAAGTATATAAAAACTTATCTGTGTTGGAGTTATAATCTGCTTCTTTACATGGAACTGGCGCACGGTATAGAGATCGTATAAAGATAATGTTGTAAATTTTCATAAATACTTCTTTGTAATCTGTTTTATATATAACTTTGTAATTTCGAGTATTGTTTTGATTTACTTATATATTTTAGTGGGTATGTATTATAATTTTATATTTATTTTGCTTATTCTTCAAGTTGTATCTATTTATTGTGTTTGTGTATGTTCACTACATGTGTTATATTACTTACTGTTGCTATGTTGTTATTTTTCTCTGAGTCAATTGATGTTAAAATTGTCAGGATGGCTGTAAATTTGAGAAGTGGGCAGAAGTTCTCCTTCTGTGTCTTGGTGACATTTGACAATTATTTGCCAGCTTGGCGTTATTTTAGAAGTTTTGGAAAAATGCTTTCTTGAAGACCAGAGAGCAATTTTTGTCCGAAGCTTACAAAAGTGTTTGTACTCTTCCTTGAGCACAAGCACTTTTGTAATGATCCTTAATTATGAATTTTGTATCCTTAATTATGATGTTGTGTTCGGTTTTGGAATTGAGTTCTGAGTTGTGATTCAATTCATGTCACTCTCTGGTCTATTGAGCATTTTGTTCGGTGATTACCATTTACACTGCACTGTGAGTGATTTTAGTCATCTGATACATTAAAACCACATGTCATTAGATTGTTAATACGTTATTACTGGTTTTTCCCTTTACCCTATTAGTAATCTCTCTCTTTTGTTTTAATCTACATTATCTCTGTCTCTTTTTATTTCCTGTTGGCATTCTGTCTTCTTTATCTTGACCAGAACACATAGCACGCAACAATAATCACATATTTGACTTAAAGCTATTTTTAACTGATTTACTGATTTCCCGTAGTCTTAAGTAGCATATGACTGTGATGTGTCAGGCACTAATTGATATACGGCAGTTTGCTAGTCAAAGATTTTTAATCAATCCAAAATCCTTTATAGCTGGCAATCAACGCACTTGAAACTAAAAATTTTTAACTACAACTAATGATATTTAATTATTTATTTGTTTACAAAACACGTAAAAGCACACGAAAGCAAAGGCGAAATATTCTTCATGGGGGGGGGGGATTTTCTAAAGAGGGGGATTTTCTAAAGTAAACATATTCTTGTTCACATTATGCGTGCATAAAAATAATAAAAAATTTGTACGGGCGAACTGTTCTCGGGATTCAAAATCGTATCGAACTATAAGTATTCAGCGGTGTTACTAATTTGGTCATTAGAAGGCATAATATTAAAGCAAGAATATGAGATGTGTATCATTATAATATTTCCGTACAAACCCAGAAATAAAAGTGTAGGAAAATTAGAATAAATTATTAGCGAAAATAATGACCTTGTTCTTGATCGAGTAATAAATTTGAGAAAGAGAATACACTTTTTTGTTTGGTGGTTTCCTGTCGAGGTTAAAAGTCACTTATTAAAAGCTGGCAGAAATTTTTACGTGTACTTAATGCGAAAGACATCCTTTTATTTTTTTATTTTACGTCCATAACGCTGAGATGGTTGCCAATAACGGCTATAATGGCTTGCCCAGTCGAGGTTAGATCTCAGTATAAGCGAATTATCGCTTTTTAAATTACTTGTCCATTAAGTACAAGTTAAATAAAAACCAACTGTAAATTATTAAACGTAACTTCAATTTACTTATGACTCGCAGTACGACTAAAGTTTAAATATAAAATTCCTTCTGATGCAAGATAACATAAATTTTAAAGGAAATGATATATGAAATTATTGATACAGGTACCTAACTTACCCCACGTCATGTTCTCAATCAAGTCTATCTAACTTTTGTAATTGTTAGCCAAAGCATGGACAATGAACTATCAGATGATACCAAATCAGTGTCAGTTACAGTTAAACCATTGTTGTTTCGATATATGTCTTCTGTAACTTCTTCTCGCTAACTAATTTGCATTTTCTTCTCAAATATTTGTGATTATGAAATGAGAAAGAACAAAACAAAATTAACTAAAAAGAACTGTTTAGTAAGTTAGAATAAATGTTTCTAGTTAAAAAGCTTATTCATGATACTTCCAAAAACTAATTTAGAGGACAAATGGCATTTATATATCGTTATGTTATTTTTTCCTACACCTGACAATAAAATATGCGTTGTATATAAAATCAAACGTAAAAGAAGCGCTAAATTATAATTCGCAAAATCTACAAAATATGAATATGAAGGTAGAAAGATTTTGAAATCATAAATGAATGAAAGTTAATCTAACCTATGAGTAATTTTGTGATTTAGTAGTTAATATTTCTAAACAAGCATTGGTGAGGTTGTCAGTTACTTTCCTTCTATTTTTACAAAGGAAGAGGAAATTGATTTCATTAGCTCAATATTTAATTTACTTAATGAAAGTTCAGAAGTAAAATTTCGTAATTAAAGTACTAAGTATTCTCTGTAAAAATCAGTTAGCCCTGAGGAAAATTTTGAATTGAATAAACACACTTTATTTAGCACAGGATTTAATGTGCACAAAATTAAATCGTGCATTACACATACATTATATGAAATGAAAAGAAAAGAATGATTACTATGAAAGAAATTAAATAAAATTTGCTTTATTGTGTTTGATAGAACGACACAATGAAAAATGAATACTTTTATTTAAAGGAAAGAATAAACATGGCAAAATCTACTAATACTACATGCAGCATTAGTAAGCAAATTCTTCAAATACAGTTAACTAATTGAATTGTCCTAACATTTTTCTGTTTGGTAGTAAGCAGTATTTTTATCAATAACTAATAACAAGAAACACTTTAAAAAAGTTATCAATTAAGCAATTTAATAAACTCTAAGCAGTTAATTTTTGATAAATCTAAAGTTCATGTTCGTTGTCTTTCATTGTTAATTAGTAATGTATTTGTTCGTTTTCAATACGTTTAAGACTTTTATTTTTCGATATGTTTCAGACTTTACATTTTCCCGTTTTGTCATTCTACATTTTACACATTTAATTTTTGGTTAAGTGTAGCATGAGGGTCAAGTTACGTTTGGACCTCTAATTAAATTACAGTTAAAATTATAGTATTATTTAGGTTTCTTATAGTCCTTATGAAAATATGTACTTTGAATTATACATTTTTATGTATCACATTAAGGGGAAAAGTACCTGATTGTATTCAAATTTAAACTTTGGTTTTTAAGTTCGATTTCAGGTTACCATGTTTTATGGAGAATCTGACAAGTACATTAAACAAATATTCTATAAGACGGAGACAAACACGGTGCAGAACTTAAAGTCTGTAAATGTTTTAAACTTTCATCTCAAATTGATGTCACTCTGAGTTCGACTCATGTCTCAAAAAGTGCAAAAATAAAAGAATAAAAACATTTATGTTACAGACCCACTTTTTCTTCTCACCATCTCCATAAACTCAAAAGAGTCAATTCGCGACGTATAGCTTTTTGTCTGTCTACAAGTCCTGGTAAGTCTTAATAATTTTAAGTTTGCAAAACCCACATGAAATCACAGCGTATAAATTTTAGATGTCTAGCTTTAAAACGTGGAGTGTTTACTTTAGTTACATTATTGTCTGAATTGCTTTGAAACCTTGTATGTTTATTTTAGTTACATTATTATCTTCGTAAGTTAAAAGCAGTAAAGACAGAATGAAATTTCGTAGAAAGCCATTACATGTTCTCAGAACTTTTAACGGTGCTTCAGTTCATTTTACTCATCATATTAAAAGCGAAACATAAGGTAATAAGTATTAGTTAAATTATTTTCTTAACTAGTAATGTCGTGAGTCAGAAAGCAAATACCGATTTCGATCCATAAAATATTTTCTCCCGGTTTATTATTCTCTTTTATTCCATGTGAACTTGTTTCATGTTTACTTTAATTTAAAATCCTGGTTACTATTATCACTCACGAAGACATACAGTCGAAATGTAATTTAATGCGACAGCTTTTGGGCTTAGTTTGTTTAAATAATCATATTGCTATTACTAATGGTATGCTTAATAATAATTATCGTTAGGCACGTCAGTAGATATTAGCATGTCTTGCAAGTCATAACTACACATCTTAGAGATGAAATCAGTATGCTTACTCTCGCCTTACCGCTTGGTGTCTTTTCGAATTAGAAAAACAAGGATTAACTCTTGAATATGGCAAACCTAACAGCTAATTGTAAATGCTTTCAAAACTTTTCCTAGACAGTTTTCATCACTTCAATTATCTCCAGAGACATTAATAACTTCTGCTCAAAAGAATCAACTCCTAGTGCATAAATTATGCGTTAAGCATCCCATAAACCCCGTATTGTTTGTTCTTGTTTAAAAGACTTTGAATTTACAGATTCGCTGGAGTGGTTGAAACTTGGAGAAAATAAACTGGATGACATACCGTCTCAGTCCCTGAAGAATCTCAGAAGACTCAGACAGCTAGACTTACGAGGAAACAATATCTCGAAAGTCCGAGAAGATGATTTCTTGCCATACGGGAAAAATCTGAAGTTCATCTACTTGCAAAACAACTGGTATAAGTCACATTGTTTTAAAAAAATTTTCTTAAATCTTGATATATTTTACCATGGTTAACTCACGAAATGTAATTTATTTCCTGAGTGTTAAATGTTTTCTGTTTCAACAACTTTTTACACTTATTCGAGATTCTTTCTCTTCTCTAAAGAGCCAAATAAATAAAAGGAACATCGTGTTTCGTAATGCACTTTATTTTCAAAACGATATATTTTCGTCTTTTTTATCTTTAGATGAAATACCTTTCTCTGTGGTTTATTTTAGCTTGAACTAAAGCAATTTTAGAAGTAATTTTATACTGCAGTGCCAACTAATTAGTAACATATTACCAAAATCAGCTACCATATTCCTGGCACTTTTAATATTTCATGGACAACATTCAGAGTGGCCATTCCGAATTCATGGGATTCGATCAACTTGTGGCAAAATAAATAAATGCTGAAATTTCCTAGGGATCTGTCTGTCCGTTATCGAATATCTAGTCGGCAAATGCCCAACCGTCTGATAGAAAGTTTTCGAATCAGATGCTGTAATATAATACTTAAATCGTATGAAAGCGTTCTAAGGAATTTTATTTCATAACTCATATATTTTAAAGTCAATAATCTTAAAATGTTTTAATTTATTTTTAAATACCTAAATCTTAGCCGTGAATTTTTATTGATGGTAATATATAAACGTAATATTCTCGGTAAATAAAATTAGAATATATTCACTTCTTCCAGAAGGGAAATAAATTGAATTTTTTGCACCAGAGTGCTCTTAGTCTCAAACTTCACTTTCTGTCCGTATCACTTTTCAAATGTCCCCATAAAATTTTAACTTCATGTATTATTTTTAAAGAAATAATAACGTAGCGAATATAAAATCATATGGCATCACAAATAAAAGGATGTTACCGCCAAAGAGGTTAGCATAAATGGAGTAAGCCTCCTCCATATGTCCCATGCAATGAAATTGAAGCCATGACACGTCATGATAAGACGTCACAACTTATCATGGCCGCTGTCATAGGCGAACATCTGGTTTTGTTTACATTCTAATCGGTGTTGTCTACATATTAGCTATTCATCATTGAACTTTTACAAGTTTTCCTTCCTAATTCTCACGCTTAACATGATGAACTTGATTGATGATTTTCTAATTTTTCTGAGAAAGGAATGCAAATAACTATTTCATATTTAATGAATTCTAGGTACATGAAAATCTTCAAATGAATAACTATAAGACAAATGTACATATGGTAAAATTAGTAAAACGAGGGAAATTTTCAATGGCATTTATGCAAAGTGTGCCTAAAGACATTTTTCTGAGCCTGCAGACGATAATGTTTGTTCTCAAAATCAGTGTCATCTTATTTAACAATATTGTTTCGAACTCTTATCCGAACGCAGTATGGCGGCCATAAGTCGTGGCGTCACCTTGCTGACAATTTCTTGGCTTCGCTTTTGTAACGTCATACTTACTCCATCTATTCTAATTTCCTTTGTTGCCACGAAATGTAATCACTATGGGTCATTTTAAAGAAATAATACAGTGAACAGAAAAAGAGTATGGCAACATAAATTAAAGGATGTTGCTATAGTTCGATTGCCTCATTCGCGACCATCAGCGCAAACACGCATGCGCCATTCGGACCTAATTATTCTTAAAATAGGGTGGAAGGATGGAAACTTTCTTTCCCTCCGTTCTCTCTTTCCGGAGAAGAGAAGAATTTCACGTGACCTTTCACGCCGTAGCAAGTAATAACGCCCCTTTTGGGCGAGTTTATATGTTTTGGCAGAATGCCAGCCAGGGTTGCGTTTCAGACGGTCGAACTATATCAAATATTATCATCACTAATTCTTTTTAGAGAAATAACGCAGGAAATATTTTTAAAAATGCATGGTAACATTTAACACTCAATTAGGAATTCTGAAGATATTGGGTATAAAATATTTGTACGCGCCTGTTTGTTAATTTGGCGAAGCGTAAGCTATTTATTTTTTCCTCTAAGTTAATCTGCTTCTTATTGATCAACAAACTAAGCAATATAAATACAATTATTTATCTCTTCTGTTAATTACCAGCTAGATCTGTAAAATCACGCTAGATGGATTTATTAAAATCATTATATATTTTCTCTTTTTTACAGTAATTATTTTAGGCTGCCTGGCCGCATGTTATTTGAAAAATGAGCGGACAACGAAAGTGATTTCACGCAAGAGTGAAGTTCAAGAATAATAGCCGTTCTGGGCTGAAAAATGTCTAACACTTAACACTGTATCCGGAATTCTAAAGATATACTATTTTAACAGATTTTGTGATTTTTGTTATTGGATTTTATGTGGCGTAAATGCGAAGAAATTATTGCTTAATAAAAAAAAATCAAAGGCGTCAAAAAGGATAAAAAACATTGTCTCAGTAAGAGCGAGTTGTCCAAGAGCAAGTAGATAAACTGCGAAATCAAAGAGAACATAAATAACCTTAACAAGCCTTTTGGTGCGAAGTTAAAATTCAACTCCTTTCAGAATTTTTAGTGTATTTTGTATTTTTTATACAGGAATATCTGAAAGTAACGTTTCAGTGCACTAAACTGAAAACAATTGTTGCAATTGATTAGACCCAAAATGCTTACATCAATAGGTGTGTGTACATACTCACGCTATGCACATCAATTTACGATTTAAGCTATTTTAACATGCACTGATAACTGGAGCTCGTGGGATGTGTTATAGCATTTCAGAGGTAATCGAGAAGTGTATATTTGCTATATATGACTCTTTCAAGAATGCGCCGTAACTCCAATAATAACTTCAAAGCCTTGAAATTATGAGCATAGTGTGGCCATAGAAAGACTCGGAATGAATATGACCAACATCAACTGCTAAAAGTCATTTTATGCTCTGGGTACGCAATACAACTTCAAATAACTCCAGTATTGGACTTACCAAACATCAGTATGGGAATCGTATAAATTCTCTTCATTATATAGGTTTTAGGAGTTGATATCCAAGAACAAAACGCTTGATTAATGCGCGACACAGATTACGCAGTCACATCATTTCAGACACTGTGTGGTTAATGGCTGGAAACAAATATTATCGTCTAAGTAGAAGCGTTTCAAACCATTTCGTTATGTGAGAGGACCTATGTGCGGAGAAAATACCATCAAGAGTCATGGATCTCACATGTCAATAGAAGACTCTATGTACTATGGTAACTTGGTGATTATGAAGCTACCGCAGTACGTACAGCACATATTATAAGATTTGTTTGTCTAGCATTCAATGAGATCCTGATCATCCGAAATCAAATAGATGACCATTATGTCTCTATCGTTCCATAACCTTTCATGCCGTGCACTTATTCTGATGGGTTAGGTTTAGCCTTCTCTAACAGAGTATTCTGCAGTTACATAAGTCTACAGATGCTAAGTTATGGTTAGAGAAACTTTCAGTTAAGTTTAGAAATCTTAGTATGTCTATTTAAGTCATCAGATCTCTGCGCTATCGAACAAATTTGAAATGTCATGCGTTTCGTTTCGGAACACAGAAATATTACATCTCCAAATACAAAATTATGCACTTTTCCGCAGAATATGATGTTCATTTCTCACAGAATATTCCCGCATACGTCCCCGTATTTTTCTTTTTATGAAAGACGTATTAAGCTTAAAGCTTTTGAACCAGGTTTTCTTCCCTTAATTTAGGATATAGGCACCGTCATTTACTTTAAAGTGCTCTAATGTTAAAATATTTGATTAAAAATGTTTTCCCTTTTACTCTTCTAGGCTACAATCTCTTGAACCGACATCACTACTTTCACTGGATTCTCTTGAATGGTTATACCTACAGTCAAACCAACTGAATACCGCTCCGTACGAGACATTTGCGCCAGTCTTGAACACACTTCAAGTTTTCGACATACATGGTAAGTAATTCATTTTTTGTGATAATATTAAGCAAATTAATCTGTTATGTCTCTATTATTACACGTGGTAGATGATTTTACCTAGGAAATTAAAGTTAACAAAATGCTTTATAATTAACAATAAAAATATTAAGAAGGCTTTTCAAGTTAGGAAATTATATACAATATTATCTTCTTTACTTGATACTTCATTAGTAATCATAGCATTAAAACCTAAACATAAGTATATACTCAAACTAAACTGAAAAATTTCAAGTAAGCAAATCATCTATGAAAGAAAATTGTTGATTGCTATTAAGTTTAATTCTTAGAATATCAAATTAGCAATATTTCATGAACTACAGATGCTCTTTCATGTTTCTATAATTTATAAAATAGTCATCAAAGTAACGGTTTTTTAAGTTAGTGTGTCACGAAATTAATAAAATGGCTAGGTACATTTTTCTGGAGCCTTTCGTATACAAGAGGCTGTATTTCTAGTCAGTCATATTAAAGAGAGAAAATTAGCTGAAACTGTTAGTTTCATAAATCTGAATAAGAAAGATAACTGTATTTAAATTAAGTAGAGTACCACTAGTGCGAACTAAAACATTTCTTCAGGTATTAAAAGTTTTGACATTAAAAAATTGTCAGCCAATAAACCATCGCTTTTCCTGTATTCAACAAACTATAGTTTGATGCAGAATGATCTTAAATCTATTTCCAACTTTTTCCATTTCTAACGAATATTTTCAAACCAAATATGCATATAAAAAGTTCTTTTTTATTTATTTAAATTTCAAAGCCAAATAATAAAAATTATGTAACAGTTAACAAATAATTTTCTTAAATGTTTGATAGAAGTCTGAAGAAATTTAAACCAAAGCAGCAAGACTTAAACTAACAACATACATTCCAGGTTATGAGTAAATCTTATATTTCATATTATAAATGTGTTGAAAAGAGTGTATCTTCTGCTGTTAACTTTGAAAATTTAAATATTTGCGAGTTCCAAAACTTTAACTAAGTAAGTGTTTAAGACAACCTTCGCCTTTGTAAATCCTCATGAAGATTTCTTCCCTATCTAAATGTGAAGGAAATTAGTAAGCATTTCCCAGATTTCGTTTAGTTCATATATACATATAAAAAAAATTAAATTATCTCTCCTAGGAATGTAAAGAAAAATCATAATCTTTAATACTATTCAGATGAAATATTTAAATCATGTGCTAGAGCATACTGATAGGTATTGATTAAGGTAAAATAAAGATATCGGTAAAAAATATTAAAAATCAAATTAATTGTAAAAGACTTTATGTTTTAAAGAAAAATCAAAAAATAATTATTTTCATTGAGCAGAGATTAATTGTATCAAGGAAAACAAATCTCCCCTTTCTGTTCTAAATTGTTTACAATAATTTTTCTATGCTGAGTCTTTTCAAATTAATTCGATCATGCTTCCATATGTAATTCTTCAGCACTGCGAATGGCTCTTCAATAGCAGAGCTCAGATTTAAAGAAAAGAACCAAGTCTTTAAATATCGCTGCTACTAATGCTCAGCCCTTTGTTAATCCTTCGCCCTGTTGCTAACCATGCATAGTTGCTGCTTCTCTTCACCATTGTCTAAAGAGATGTAACTGTATAAAATTGTGGGGTGCATATCGCATCCATAATGATGATATAAGAACCATTTTAATTATGAAATAAAATTGTGTCTTTAAATCAAAGGCCACATCTGTAAAATTTCTTCGCTATTCTCTCATCTTCTCTGGATTGGCAACAAATCCACTATTCTGCTAAGTTTGAAATGTAAACAAATATGACTACTATGATAAAAATAATTAGGCTTAGCCATACTTAAATAACTTTTAAATTGTTGATAGTTCTACAACCATTGCATGCAGATTAAAAAAAGGCATTAAAACCTTAACCGGAGGATAAGAACAACATAATTCAATCATTTTTAAAGCAAAAGATGCACAATTTACAAACATATAAGAATAAAAAGCTGAGCTCCCTGAGCCGAGTAACAGAGTGGGTATACATATATATTATATACTTTTGGTGAAGCCGATTGCAACCAAAAAGGGAGGTGCACAACTACATGTTACAGCAGTTCTATATACAAAATTTCAACGCTCTGAGGCTACTTGTTTTTCAGTTATGCGAGATACATACATGCATACGTACGTACGTACAGACACCGTAAAAAAATCTCTTCTGAATCCATTTTAAATCAGCTTTATAATTCGTTTGGGGAAATAGAGTCCTTTATTCTGTTCTTATGTACAGATGTCATGCAAAAACAACATTAAATTGCATTCGACAACGGTCTAAATGGATATTTTCCTTCAAGCATGGTACCCGGAATTTTTTGTGATTACATTCCTTTACTTCGTATAAGGAAGTAAAAATCTGAAGTGAACACCACATGACTTCCGTGTATGGCCTGTTAAATTATACACATTTTTTGCTGCATTTGATTAAAGTTATTTCTTTGAATTTCATTAGAAATGTATTTCTTATTTAACTAATTCAATTCTCACTTTTCGGCAAAGCAAAAATACATAAAAGCTCATAACGTCTTCATTGAAATCGTCAAATACAGAAAAACGTAAAACACAAATATAGTTAAATAAATGATTTTCACAATTAGGGTTTCTAAGCAAAAACAAGCAATTCGGCCACCGGGCAAGAAAGCAGATTTTTCGGTGCACAAAACTGAAAGTTTACTTTTGGTTCCACTCGGCAAAAAGACATTGAAGGTGCAGAAACTGATTTAATTCACTATTCTGCTGAGTTCCAAATGTAAACAAATGGCGGTTCGTTAGGCTTAACTCGCTACTGTTAAACTGTTGATAATTCTACAACTGTTGCATGAAAATTAACGAAAGTTACAAAAACTTTAACCGGAACATAAAAACCACATAATTCACTAACTTTTAAAGCAAAAAATGCACACTTTACCAACATATAATAAAAAAAGTAAGCTCACCGAGCCATGTAACAGAGTGGGACTATATACACTCACGTTTGTGAAAATTGCAACACCAAGAAGGAATCGTCATAATTGAATGCAATTTAATACACAGTTGAGTGGTAGTGGTACAAATAAATGATTAAATGTTCAAAGCAAACAAACAAGAACAAGAGATCAGAATCAGTATTTTGTGTGGCCACCACGCGCCGCAATAAGTGCTGCTACACGACGTGGCATGGAGTCAAACAAAGTTTGAATGTCTGACTGAGGAAGAGCATTCCATATCGTTTGTACGCGTACCCAAAGTTCGTCTGCAGACGCAACAGGACGAGGATCACGAGCAAGACGCCGACCAATGACATCCCACACATGTTCAATTGGCGACATATCCGGGGAACACGCAGGCCAAGGAAGAAGCTGTACCTGCTGCGCTGCAAAGAAGGATTTAACAATCCGAGCAGTATGAGGGCGGGCATTGTCCTGTTGAAATACAGCGCCTGGCAAGCTTTGAAGGAAGGGAACAGCTTCGGGCTGTAGAACTTCACGGATATACCGGTTGCTGTTCAGATTGCCCACAATTCGTAGCAATTGAGATCGTCTATGATATGCTATGGCGCCCCAGACCATAACTCCGGGTGTTCGTCCACTGTGGCGTTCGATAATGCACTCCGGAAGGTGGCGTTCACCGGCATAGCGTCTGACACGAATGCGGCCATCATGGTACCACAAATTAAAGCGGGATTCGTCAGAAAACACGACATGCTGCCAATCAGCACGCCAGTCTCTATGCTGATTGGCCCATTGTAGCCGCAGGCGGCGATGGTCGTGCGTTAGGGGGATCCTGTATAAAGGAGTCCGTGCGCGCAGTCCACACTGCAGCAGACGTCTACGAATTGATGAAGCACACAATGAAACACCTGTAGCTATTGACCACAGTGCTGCCAATTGTCTAGAGGAAGCTGTACGGTCCGTCCGCGCCATGCGGACCAGGTGTCTATCATCGCGAGCTGACGTCACATTTCGGGGTCCACTCCCGGATTTCCGAGTTGTCCGACACTCGTCCGTCCACTGCTTCCAAACGCGCATCACTGTGCTGCTGTTACGCTGCACACGAGAGGCTACTGCACGATACGACAATCCAGCTTCACGAAGGCCGATGATTCTCCCTCGTTCAAACTCTGTAAGTTGTTCAAATCTCGCTCTCTTTCGTCGACGAGGCATAAGTACAGATTGAGTTAACGTTTACCACTAGCAGATAACCACCGATAACCATACACGCCTCGCTACAGCCGTCTATTTATTCGGATCCATCAGCCGTTCAGAGGGCGCTGCTCAGCATACGCATGCGCTACGGATTTGCAATTCTAATCATTTGCATATCATGCGCTACTTTGCATTTCCTGAAAATTTCAGCTCACTCGCGTAAGTCCTTCATGGTGTTGCAATTTTCACAAACGTGAGTGTATATATATATATCTAAAGACGATTGATGCAGCCAATTGCAATGAAAAAGAGGGATGCACGACTACAATACAAAATTTCAACGTCCCACGGCTACTCGTTCTTGAATTATGCGAGATGCATACATACGTACATACAGGGGAAAAAAATCTCTTCTGAATCTATTTTAAATCCATTTTACAATCTTTTTTGGCAAAAACAGTCCTTTATTCTGTCCGTACTTACAGATGTCAGGCAAAAACGTCGTTCAACTGGTTTCGAGAGCAGTTGAAATGGATATTTTCATTGAAACATGATACCCGAAATTTTTCGTGATTACAATACTTCCTTTACAACAAAGCTGTTTAATGTTAGCTAAACCAATTTTTTTGTCAAAATTTTAAAAAGTGCTAGATATTTGTCAAAATATACATATAAAAATAAGAAATTAAAAAAAAAATCTGAAATGTTTCAGATTTTAAATTACGTCCAAAGGGACGTTTATTTAACATTTTGTGTGTTACCTTTATTTGTTAAATACCATGTTCTTCGCACTTAAACCATAAAATTCAGTTCAACAGCAATATCGCAAAATAATTTTAAATTGAGCATATCTTTAGAAATTTCGGTACACGCTCTCACGCGCTGGAGATAAAAATGTTTTTCTGTACAACGTTGGTATTGCTGGCTTTGAAATCTTTGAATTTGTTAATGAAAAATTCGTTAAAGTTTTAGAGAATATTGTTACGAATTTCACATTTATTTGGCTATTTATTTAGAACTGTAATTAAAATTCCTTTTTATTTTCCCGTGCAACGCACGCGGACGATTTTTGAAGAGAAAGCTACGTCAAAAAAAAAAAAAACATGCATACATTTATGCAGATTTTTCATTTTTTTAAATTTAATGCAGAGCGATAACGTTTAGTGGCAACAATTTGAAAAGTGATACGCCGTTTTTGTGTTTCCGACGCAAAATCGCAAAACGAAAGTAATAGTCCTTCGGGACTAAATTCCTTTGGACTAAAAATCCAAATTTATACTTTTTTCTTACTTGAAATCTAAAGATTGGCATTTGCAAAAACATTTTGTTGAGATTGTAATTCAAACGTGTTGTCAATTAAATATTAAAAGTTCCAGATTAACTTTATTCAAATAATTGTAATGTACTGAAGCAATTACTAATTTGTAATGTATAATCATTTAAGCAAAAAGCTAGAAAAAAATATACGAAAACATCCCTAGAGATATAAAACATGAGAATAAATAATGACAAGTCTGTTATTAATTTTCAACTAAGGAAAAAGCCTGTTCATATGTAAATGTACTCCCAAATAAAGCGATTATTCTTATTGCAGATTTCTTAAATGAGCTTTGTATAGTTCTTTTCACTCGGTGTTTTCGCATCTTTGTAACGCTTCTTTGATATTTTTACGAATTAGTAGTCTGACCTTTTAAGCTACATTCATTGTCTATTTAATGAATACTTATTAGTTACAAACATATATGTACATATAAACAAATTATTGTGAGTGCTGAATTCGTGTTTCGTGAGCAAGTTGGAATTATTCATTGATTTCATAGGTTGCTTCCACTGAGTAAATGTAGCTAGTGTAATATATATTACTTTTTGTCTTTTTAAGATCAATTGAATTTTATTTAATTGTTTAACGTCTTTTTAAAATAGTAAGACTTATTAACTCGATTCCGATATGAAATACATTTCTAAAATAAAGGATTTTTAAAACCTCTTGCATTTTTGGAGCAGTTTCTATAATTTTTACAGAAATATTTAGCATTGTAGATAAGAAACCTTTCATGTAGTCTGTTACTTTAAAATAAGCACTTCAACATCATTTTGCCCCTCCCGGCTTATATTGTAATCTGATTAGAACAGTTGCGGCAAATAATTATAAAGTCCCTAATTATTTTTCTTCTTCTCCATTTCCGTTTAGCATACTTCGCTTTTTGAAAAGTACATGAATGAAGACTGACTTGCACCACAGTCAAATGAAGTGGAGAAAGCAAGTGCTTGATGACGGCACATGTTACGATTGCAATTGTGGCAGATTTGGAAAGCCTTGAAGGGCCTATTTGAAAGTAACCGATAACATAGTAAGCAGAATTGCTCAACAAAGCAATATGAACTTCATTAGCTGAATGGTGATTTTCGTTAACCAACTAATAAAAATGCTAATACCATCAAAGTTGTATGAACAGATTAAATGCATTAACCGCAGTTTTGAAATTTCAATGTAAACTGTGAGCATCCATCACGAACATATGAATGTAAATTAGATATCTGGAGCAGAGGAATAAGGAAGTGTAAGTTGCATCTAATGATGAAGGATCGCGCTGTTAATCCGACCCTTATTTTTCTTACACGTGAAAAATAGCGGATATTTTTCACAACAGATTAATCCTTGAATTATTTTTTATCTCTTTCAGACAATCCTTTCCACTGTGACTGCAGCATATCGTGGTTGAGAGAGTGGATAAAAGGTAAAGGTGCAAGCATCATTAACATGGCTCAAGAAACAAAGTGCGTAACTCCTGAAGACTTTGAGAGCATGCCTCTTGCTGAGATACCTAGCGATCAACTAATTTGCATCTCAGGATCTGTCACGCTGCATAACTATGCTTGTCTTTTATTTCTCATCACGACACTTCTAATATTTACATCCGTTTCTTAATCAAAGGCAGCGAACTACGAAAGAAACTTCCTCGGAACAAAAACAGAGCTCATGCACACATTTTTAAGTTCCACTGATTTCACCTAAACTGCTAATTTTGCTTCACTTACCCTAATGCTAAAACACAGACATATATCTGTTGGGTGGTAATATAAAGTTGGTTATGAACACGTACTATTCATCCAGCTATGTGTTGAGGAAAGCTTGATCATTATTTATATAAGCAAACTTTATTATGTCTACAGAAATCGGAAATTATCCAAATGAAATACAAGGCTTATACGAAAGAAAATGGTTGGAATCAAAACATGTTTCGTTTACATACTAAATAGAGATATCTGCTCCTAAAATTATAGTCTTTCAGCAAAAAAAAAATATGATTTTCTATTTCAGATGCATAAGAAAATAATTGCTGATTTTCATTTCATGTTATTTATCTGACATAGACTAATTAGACTAATTTAATTTTAAAAATCATTTCTACAATTCTTTAAATACAAGCAAGATTAATTGGTTGTTTGATTCTGGAAGGAATCCTCAGTTATTTGTCCGAAATCAGAAGAGAATTTTATTGTTAAAATGTTTGAGCCTTTGTAAAGTACTTTTTGTTTGAAAGCGTTTCCCTATTCTCATAAAGGATATGTAATAAAAGTGGATTAGCATAACTTCGATAAGTTGGCAATTGTAAAGTCATCATATTAGCAATGGAAAACACTTACATTACTGATGAAGCTTCAGATTGCTTCCAAGAACCTGTTTCCATTTAGCAATGACTATGGCAAGACCTTTCGTTTCTCAAAGAAAAAGCTTACTTTTACTCTGCTTCTATAAAATCTAATGAAATACTTAGAACATTCAGGCTAACTCTAAGTGATAACAAGTAAAATGGCATATCTTCATGAAATTGTTCTATCTTCATTTCGAATTGCTGTATGTTGTTGAATTTGAATACAGCATAAAGAAGACACTTACACGTATCCAAATGTTAAATGATTATACGAGAGTTTAACATCACATTTTATACAAACATATCTGTGGTAAAACATTTAATGTTTTTTACTCCTTATCAAAGGGGAAAGTATGTTTCCAAGTATATCAAAGCTTCTCAGAAAAAATAAATTATGTACAAATTAAGTGAAAAGGAGTAACGACTGAAGGAAATCAAATTAAATCAGTGTGGTTTGAAGAAGTGTATTTTCATAATGGACTTCAGAAACCCCATATCAGTGTTGTGATCACTGGCTATCGTGTAATATTGTATGTTAAAGCAGCCAATTTTTCTGACAACTGTGTTACATATTACTTTGTAATTGTTGAATTTGAATATGAATAACTCTTCTGGAATTTCTTATTATTCGTGTTCGGATTTAATGTGGACATGTTTGCTGGCGAAACACGATTTTTTTCCTGTTGTTTCCTTATCATTGTCAAGGAAAAAACAAAGGAAGAGGAATACAGCCATTTACATCCTGTTGTTTCCATATTATCCTCAATGTAAAAAAATGAAGTTAATTATTTTTTGTGGTTTGAGTGACATTTTGAAAGCTAAATCTATGAATATATTGAAACCAGTTACTAATCCAAAACGCACAGATTGTTACTAAAATATGAAGCTTTCTATGTTTTGTTCGAAAAGTGTTTCAAATTTGTTGCTAATATTTTGTTTAATTTTTTTTAATATTCTAAATTTCAATTGCGTAATTTCTCAGTACTTCGTTGTATATTTTCACACATAAGTAAAGTTATTCACCGAAGTAAGTATTATTGATAAAACAATGCTGAGAAATTTTATTCTGTAACTATTTTAATTATTTCATTCTAATTTGCTACTTATTGAAATTATAATAACATTTATGCTACAAAATATAAGATTCGTATTTAACAATTAAAGCAAACGAATTATTTATGTAATTAATTATTGGATTGGCAACTAAGTAATTGCGGATTTTTTTTAGAAAATCAAAGACAATTTTTTCATGGAACTAAATAACTTTATTCTGTAATGTATTGCCCATTTTGATCAATGACCTTTTGCCATCTTTCAGGCAGCAGCATAATCCCACGTTCATAAAACTTCTGGTTTTTATTAGCAAAAAACTGAATCAGGTACGATTTGACATCATCATCATTATTGAAATTTTTACCATTCAAGGAGTTTTGTAAAGATCGAAACAAAAAGTAATCAGATGGTGCAAGGTCAGGACTATATGGTGGATGTGGCAAAACATCCCAACCAAGCTCCAATAATTTTTGCCTAGTGACCAAAGATGTGTATGGCCTTGCATTGTCATGATGGAATACAACACCTTTTCGATTTGTCAATTCGGGCCTCTTTTCTTCAACTGCATTGTTTAATTTCGTTAGTTGTTCAATGTTCAATTGATCGTTCGGTTGGGTGCTAAAAGTTCAAAATAGACAATTCCTTTGTAATCCCACCAAACTGATAATAAAACCTTCTTTTGATGAATATCAGCTTTTGATGTTGTTAGAGTTGGTTCACCTGGCCTGCTCCCCGATCTTTTCCGCTTGATATTGGTGTAAACAACCCATTTTTCATCGCCAGTTATCAGTCGTTTTAAAAATGGATCATTTTCATTACGTTTCTTTAGCAAATCGCAGCTGTTAATGCGTTGCGTTAAATGCGTTTCTTTCAGTTCGTGAGGAACTCATGTATCGAGTTTTTGATCATAGATAGTCAAGTTGTTTTAAGTGATTTCCAATGCATGTATGTGATACATGAAGCTTCTCTGCGATCTCACGTGTTGTACTGTGACGATCCGAATCGATTATTGCTTAGATTAGGTCGTCATCAACTTCAACTGGACGACCAGAGCGTTTTTCATCTGAGTGAAAAATCACCAGAACGAAATTTGGCAAACCAATTTTGACACTGCCGTTCTTTTAAGGCTTCGTCACCATAAACAGCTCATAACGTTTTATGAGCTTGCGATGCGTTTTTTCCTTTGCGGAAATAAAATAGCGAAATATGACGAAAATGTTGCTTTTGATTTTCCATTTTTCAACGAACGCCAAACGAAAACTACGCAACCGATCAAAAAACTTTTTTTACTGATTGACAGCTGAATTGCCAACTATCAAATAACAAAATGTGTTTTACATTTGTACTACGTTTGCAAACCTAAAACTTCAACTGAAGCCATCTATGAGTGAAATCCGCAATTACTTAGTTGCCAACCCATTATATTGCGAAATAATTACACCTTCCCATTTTTTGAATAAACTAAGAAAATGACACTGAAAACTTTCGAAAGTTGCAGGCTTTGAGAAGAGGAATTAGAAGTATGGAACCCTGTTCTCATCAAAATTGTTTAGATATTTTTATTAGTTTGTTGTTTATTGATATTAAATATATTGCAGATAAAAATGTGGTGTTGACAAGACTGTTCTTCTGTTACCGTCTGATAACAATAATGAATCTAAATTTTTATGAGATCTAATTAGAAAATTGATTTCTTTCAATATCTTACGGATGAATAGTAGCTCCAGTTTATCTGCAAGGATAATAGATAAATTAGAGCAACTGTTAATATTTTTAATTTTTTAAACATCTTTGTGTTTTTATATGCTTCTCATAAATTTTTAGGTATTTTTTTTCTTTTTATTCCATTATCTCATTTATTTTCATAAAGAGCGCGTCGCCGCTCTAAATTGATGCATGGAATAAGGAAATTTCCCCATCTTCTGTACCAAAATATTTTATTTTGAAACTGGTTTATCATTATAGATCACAGAAACAAATAAAAAACAACTAAAGCTCTGAAAAAATATAAAATTATTCTATGCAATTACGTAAAAGATAGGTAATAATGTTGCAAATATGCATAAAATTATCAGTCTGCTCTATTGAAAATTAAATGTAATCGAAATTAAATAAAATAAGTACATATGTGAAAAATCAAATAAAGATTTATACTGTGGGGAACTATTGCCTTCCCCCGTAGATGCTGGCACGCCGTAATTACTCACACTTTGGGCTAGCAACTGGAAAATCCATAGTTCAAGTCCTGGCAAGGGCATAGCTGAATTTTCACGTCCAGTACCTAATAATCTAAATATTTTTCCTAATAATCTAGAAGCTCTACACTTTTACTAAGAAGCGAATTTATGGCTTTCGAATAGCTCAGTTTATTAAGTAATTGCAGATTTACTAAAACTGAAATTTTTTAAAGATATTACATACTGTCTAATGGGAATATGCTGAGAACTAGCTCTTTGCGAGGCAAAATGGAAGATCAATTAAGGATCTTTCGTTTACGCAATACCAACTTTTAAGAAACTTGTGGTATATTAATAGTAGGTAGCTTAACATGATGCAATATGCTGTTCCAAATGGGCAAACGTTTGCAAATTGGCGTATTTGTTCATTATGATGTACTACAGAGGGCGACTGAATTACATCCGTGAGTAAAGAAAAGTTCTGCCCCAATTCTAATAGAGATCAAACCGAGAGACGGATCATAGGACCTCCCATTCCTCTTTCTCTATGATTAAAACTCTCGATATCGTAAAATCCTAAACTGGAGGGGGAGATACCGTCCAAGATGTTGTAAAGACACGATACGAATTTTAGAAATGACGCTGTATATTCTTAAACAAAATTCAAATCGATTTCGTATCGTGGACGTCACAAAAGAACTGCATTATTAGCGTATGCAAATAACACTAATAGCCCTATTTGCTATTGCAGAACTCCACCAAGCAATGAATAATATCTGCTGAACTGGGTGAAAGAAAAGGCGAATTAAGCCATAAAATAAAACTAACTAGAATTTAAAGAACGATCACAATTTATAACTGAAGCATTGTTCCTTTAAGAACCTTCCCTACAGATATACATTATTTTCCTGGAATAACCGGTAAATAAGTTTTACTTTTAATTAGTAACTTCGAATGATACTTAAATTTTTCTTTCTTGTTAACTTATATTCTGTAATTTTATATATATATATAT
>KK120319.1:73660-103904 GCA_000611955.2 Stegodyphus mimosarum
AAATGATTTGTAGATAAAAGTTTTGCAGTAATATTAGCCTCATTTGTGCAAAATATATTATATCCCGATTTTTAGAGCATGCCTGAGATGAAGTGACCTAAGAATACCTGATTGGTCTCTAAAGGATTGCAAATTAATTCATATTTATTCATACCTGATTTTTAGTAACACGTGATTTATTCTTTATTAATTTTCATATTTTATTTAATTATTGTTCTATTGCTCATACATTATTTTCAATAACACATGATTTATTCTTTTATTACTTTTTTTTTATTTTATTTAATTATTGTTGTAAGACTTTCTTAAATAGCAAATTTTGAGTTTTAAATGCTTGTCGCACATAGTAACTCTCCTTTGTAACTTTAAATTTCAATGTTTCAGTTTATATTCTGTTATTATAATGTTTCCATTATTTTTTTTTTTTTGCTTTTGCTTCCACGTAATAACCCTGAAGTTAAACGCCGTCGTTTAAACTGTGAGTTACATGCATTTGTATCAAGTATATCATTCACAACTGATTCTATTAAACTTTACTGCTCTTCTTTTTATTTTCTGATGATTTTTAGAACTTTTTTCTATTGCTTGTGTGCTTCTTTTTAATAGTCTATCGTTTGTAAAATATTCTTTCTTTTTCACCTTTTGCTTTCGTTATGCTTTTCGTAAATTCTTCACACTTTTCCAAGGTGATATTCCTTTCCAAATATCTCATTATCATAATTTTAACTTTCTTCTTTTTAACCACATATATTTTTTATTTCTTTTTTCCTTTCTTTCAGTGCTTGCCGCCTTAAAATCAATTGTTACTCTGCTTGGAACCTTTTTAACATTCTCATGCTTTAGTGTACTTTAGTTCGCATGATCACTAAAATAATTAAATATTAATGAGAAATACAAAAGTGAACAATATTTTAATTCTTAGTTAATTTAATTCTTAATTATTTAATTCTTAATTCTTAGTTCTTACCAATATTTTTATTTATTGGTTCTAAGGAAAATACTTACTTCTGACGAACATCTGTACCGAAACAACTGTTGGTACAGGGTACCTAAATTAAAGAATTTTCAATAAAAACGATTTTTAACGTTAATATTTTTGTCTAGGACTAGCATAAAATGATAGGGAGTAATATCAGTTCTATGATTAATATTTATTTAACATATTATTATATGATAAGGTTTTAGATTAATTTATGCAATTATTTACTTTATATCTTTAAACATTTAGTAATTCTAAAACTATTTGAATTGTCAACATTTTTAATCTACAACATATTAATGTTCGTAATTTTTCTCGTAGATTAAACAAATGTGAGGTGGTTAACGTAAATACTGTGAAAATAAAACACGTTATGTTCTATATCCCACATTCGCCATGGCTATTTCATTCTTCTTTCTGTTATTACAGTTCATATCTCCAGTGTTATAGTAGTTAATTTGATGGACTACTAAATAATTATTGACTACTGAACTATGGATATGTATATTAAGTACAGCCTTATAACAACAGTTCTTTCATTAACTGTACTAAAATGAATACAAAAGTACATTAAATTTTTATACCTATCTGCGCTACTGCTTAAATATGCAGAATATTTAAAAAGCAAATAAATAAATAAATTTAAGAAATTTATTTTAAATTAAAAATCTTTGCAAATACCTAAGATTGTGGCAATTCGTGGGTATAACTTTAAACTGAAATAATTTGACTGATTTTATTAACTAAATCATTCTGATGGCACTAGAATATAGAAGTTCACTGAAACGTTTTAAGGTAGGTTTTTCTTATTGTGAACTATGTGAATCTACAACCCCTGTTTTTCTTTTTTTTTTTTTTTTTTTTTTTTTTATTTCGTTTTCAAATTTCAGTCCTTTGCATTGAACCCACGCAATAATTTATAAACGATCACGCAATCATCAATTTGTAAACACATCACAATCCCTATCACATCAATTTATAAACGATCACTTTTCACAATAATTTATAAACGATTTAAAAACTTGAAGTAAACTTCTTTGTGATACCCTGGTTAGCACTGCGGGCGAAGCATTTTTCATATCGTCTTCTGAAGAAAATTTCTTCAATATAATGAATTACCATTCCAGAGAGGGGAACCCTAAGCATCACGTGTCACTAATTTTAGGCTATATGTAGATCATTCTAGCGTGTAATAGATTAATTTCAGATCGTGTTGCCAACGTGACAGCAGAAACATATAGCTGGATATTGACCAAGAACAGACCCATTGTTTTTTGAGCTAATCCGGGTTTTTGAGCAAATCTTTTCTTTCTCGTGTCTTTCATTACCTTCAAGTTTTTAAAAATGTTGCCATAATAGTTATTGTTCACTGTCTGTTTACGAGTGGGAAAGTTTGGCTTTTGCAACTGTTCTGGATTACCTGCCCGCCGGTTACAATTGTGAATTGTCTATCATTCCACTGTTATCATTCTGAAGTGCTTCCATTCCAGAAAAAACTGAAACATGGTTGAATGGTTCATCACCATATGCATACTGCAACATTTGAGCTGTTTCATTTAGACTTATCCTTAGTTTAATAAAAAAATGCTCTCACATCTCAGTTACATCTCATCATCTGTAGTTAAAGTGCGTATATTCATAGTGAAGGCCGTGGTTATCCAATAGCAGATTCAAACATGTTGATATATACATGTATTCCAGCAAAGAACAGCAACATCTATTATTAGACTATTTGAAATGAAATAAATGCAGTCCTAAAATGTTTAAATCAGATTTTATTTGTCTACTTTATGGAAGATAAGCATTCTGTGACATGTATTTTAGAAATTTTCATTTATTCATTTTTATTGTGCTTTAATTTAATCCAAAATTATAACAGCGTATTTTTAAATAGCTCTCGTGTAATGTTGACGATATTTTTGTTAGATTTACTTTCTAAAAAGAACTAAAATTTCCTTTATTTCCGCTGCAGATACATGTAGTTATTAAAACTCTGATATGAAGTAATTTCATTAATTTGATATAAAATATCAGAACAGAAAACGTCATGGTATGCGTCTATAATGTTCTGTACTTTTAATATTCAGATCATTAATGAATCAAGAATTCATTCAATAACGAAATTTGATAAATAGGTTTAATTCCAAATAAATTTTAAATGCATTTTCCCGCGTAGTTTCCTATTCTGAATCTGGAGGCTGGAATTCTGAACTTGGATATGGAAATGGTTTACTTAATGGAAATAGTCAGTTGTGATCTGATGACACTTGCAAGTTTCGAACTGTGTGTTTTCAGTGCCTCAGTTTATGTATGCTGTCTGCAATGCACTTTTATCGCTTTGTGAGAACATTTTAAATCATTTTCAGATTTCTTAAATTAAAATCATTAATCGAAGCAGCCTTTAAAAAGATGTTAACAAATAGATTCCTATAATTAAATTATTTTAGCGATTTTCATCTTACATTATAGAATAGAATTAAACATAGCTGTCAGCAAAATAATTACGATCTATTGCAAGCATTTATCTCAAAATTCTTATCCTAGTATCTCGAAATTTCTAAAATGAAAACCGATTTTCATTTAGTTTTGAGCTTTTATCCGTTATTTATGCTACGTAATGTTAAAATGAAGAAACTTTAAGAAAGGTATTATGAGCACGTAATATGTTTGCATGATTAAAAAGTAATTACATCTTTATAGGAGATGCAGATGAATAGAAGAATGTAATTCCTTCATTTTAATGGATAGGTTGCTTTTTTTTTCAATATTTTAAAGAATTAATTAAATTCTAAATGATACTCAACATATCGCTTTAAAATTAGTAAGACTCCACAGCGCTTGATCTTTATAAAAAAAATACATTTTTGGTCTTAAAACTGGCTATTTAATATTCCTGCCTTCTTTCTGATGAAAAATAACTAGTTATTTTTTATTTCTTATGATATAATTTGGACTTGATTTTTTTTCATTATCCACATTCATTAATGCGTATCTTCTTTATTTTGGTGCAACAAAGTATATTTACTTTCCCATTCTTGTTTTAGACATACATGGAAATCAGGATGCTAAAGTGAACTATACATGCACGTATTTCCAAGAAAATTATAAGGAGGTTTAAAAAGATTTCATATTTCAGTAAAAACAGAAGTATTTAGAAGTTATTTTATATTTATATCTTCTGCATGATTTCTGTTCCAAAAATCAAATCATTATTTGGAACTTTAGAGTAACAGAATTTACCTCCATTATTTTCTACCAGCTCTTTGGTTCCAAAAGTAAACTCCTTTCAGTATAAACTCTTTCCACTATAAATGTCTTTCAGTAAATATGTCAAAAATTATAACCGCTATCAGATTTTTCCGATATTTTCTTTATTTTGATATCCTATTATATCAAAAATTGCATTGTATGATACGTTTTTAAACCTCAAACTTGTCAAGATAAAAAGAGAAAGCGACGACGCATGAATAGAACTGCCACAGATAAATAAGCTCTGCAGAGAACTTTTTTTATTCTTCTGAGAATTCTGAAAACGTCTCTTCCATTATTAGGAAAAGAACTCACTTTTTCGGTAGACAAATTCCCTGGACAAACATATCTGCTATTATTTCAGGCTCTTCATTTCTATTTTTCAGCTCTTAAAAAAAACTTTTTTTAATCTAGAAGTAACTATTCTGATGCAATAACTCTACATATACACAAAAATCAAAACAGGAAATATAAATTTCTGTTACCTTGAAATTTTTATAACATTATTATATTTCTATTATGCTGTTCCAAATTCTTTGGAACTGAATGTGAATTGAAAATTACTTCTTCATGATTAATTACCGTAACATGAAATAAAACGACAGGCTGGAATTTTTATCTGCAATGCTTAATAACTCGCTTCCTCGTAAACAATTATTCACCAAATGGAATTCCAAATGTTTCTGAGCAAATGGAAATGGGGGAAAAAATCAAGATTAAAACTGAAAATAAAAATCTTTGTTGCTATTTAATGACTTGTTACTTGTTCGCTTTATGTGGCACTTGAATGAAATAAATTAAATATGCACAGGATGACAATCATGCATTACTTTATTTTTTAAAAAACGGATCTTCTTACGAATAAAGAAACGACCAGGAATGTACTTTAAATCTTTGATGTCTTCCTTCTAACAGAACATTTGTCTTTTAATGTTTATATATATAGAAGCAAATAAAAGTTTTGAATGTTTTTTTGTTTTTTTCTGTGATCAACAAACGATTTTTCATTTCCCATCACAAATGTGTTTTGAAACATAATTAAAGCATACAATGAAGCATCGCTTAATCTAAGAGTCAACAAAACTGATTCTGAATCTGTAATCAGAAAGAAAGGTAATTTCCTAGTTTTAAATGGCCTTTTTCTTCATTTTTTCAAAATTTAAAAGTAAGTTTCTATTTAGCAATGCAAACAAAATGATTAGGTTAATCATTCTACCATTTTCTGTATATAAAACTTAGTTAGATTTGAAATAAGTAGCCTGAAGATGGCCTTAATTCATTTGGGAATGCAACTTTTATGCTATTTAGATACCGACTGGGCTATAATTAACATCGTTAACTAATTCACAAATATGGCAAGACCTGACATAGTCCGTAACACATTTTTGCAGCTGTGGAAATAAATTGCTTCGCGAACTCGCTGTATCGTTTTTCGTATGCCAAGATAGCCTGAAACTGGCGAATCATGCAATTTCTACATAACCCTTAAACTGCCTGAGATAACCGGTCTTATTCGTTATTTCCGTTCGCTGTTTTGCATAAAACAAGAAATTACCAATAATCTCATAATTTGCGGCTCTATTTCTGATAGCCGTTTTAGCCTAGTGCTCGAAATAATCAGGATCGTTTATAAGCATAAATATTTTTTAATTTCGCGTCTGTTTGTAACTCTGCAATGACCACGACGTTATCTTTTCCTGGAGTATGCTTAATAATTAAATTCTTGCAGTTTCAGGGCCAATCTAATAATAATAAGTCTTGGCGATAAATTTTTTCCGGAATAAATATTACCCATGGAGACACAATCTGCGTAAATTGCAACCGATGGTGCCCCAAAATTCACTGGAAATTTCTGAACCGAAAAATAAAATAATTCTAATGTTTTCCTTTCCGTAGCCATACAATTACACTGAGCTGAATTAAGAGCCTTATTAAAATATGTAACTGGCTGACCGTCTTGCATGATAAGGCCTCCGTTTTTCTCCAGCAGTCAGATGTTTCAGCTCGTTGGCCGGAGGGTTCGTTTCTGTGTCCTCTACTTCGTTTATATCCAGCTGTACCGTGGATTTCTGAAAATTATTTTTAGCCCCCACCGCTTTAAACATCCCATCCCCAAAATTACTGAGGCTTGCGAACTTTTCACAACGAAGAAAACGACTACTTGCTGTTTATTTTTTGCTTGAATGTTTAATAATACTTTACTAATACATACATATTGTTTGCCTTGGGTGGAAATAACTTTTTTTCCTTCAACCTCAAACATTCTGTGGTGTTTAAAATATTTTCTAAAACAATTCTGCTCCAACAAACTGCTTGGTCTTCCTATATCCAGTAGTGCGTCCGCTGACACCTTATTTAACAAATTTTGGATTACCGGCAGAGATAATTTTTTTTATATTTACCACATTTAATTGAATTCTAGAGGAATTTTCTTGCTTCCAGGTAGCTATAGCCTCTTGCTTTCAGTACTTTTATAACTTCTTGCTATCCCCACTGTTTTTTTTTCCTTGTAAATTATCGTGGTGATCTCTATTCGCCGATGAATTTTTTTTTCTTTTTAAAGCATTTATTGCCGTCAAACTGTGGCCTTTGTTTCGCTACAAGTTTATAAAACTGCCTGTCACCTGGATTTAATTCTTATCTACCAGTACTTTCCAAAACTTTTCTGTTTTCAAATTTCACATTCAAATAAACTTTCCAGCGTCCTCGAATTTCTCAATTCAAAAATATTCTCGATCTGCAGCAGTAAACTAGGTAAGTATAATTTGGATGACTTCCCACCGGGCTTCTTTTCATACAATAAATTTACCAATTGCATTTTTCTTAACATAAATTCCGTCAGTTCTTCGACCTTAAACAGCTATCTACTAAACAGTTCAGCTTCCAGTTTCGCCCTAACTTTCACCACGGGAAATTCTTTTATCAAGTAAATTTTAAGCACTTAACATAAAATTTTCTCTGTCTGGTTCTCCCAACAAAAATGTTTTCTTTCATACCAGCTCAATGTTTGCCGTCGAAGGGAGTCGCTTGCTATAATTGCTGTATTCACTACAATAGTTCCTACAGCAGTTGCTGTAGTGACTTTTTATACTTCTCCAACTGGATAAAGCAAGAAATAAGAGTCCAGTTGTTTCAAAAATGTCATAACGGGACTTCTGCCGTCGCAAGTCATTGTGGGTTCCTTCGACGCTCGCATCGTACCCACGATGAAACCGAATATGTCCACTGGATTTGTTGGTGCTGGTGGAGCTTGTGGTTTTGAAGGGAGCCAGACCAAACGTTGAATTCTCTTGAGCCACGGTTCTTATTGTTGTTCGGGCGCCGTTATAAAGTTTAATCTTTTAAGCTATCATAAACTGTAACCAAACTTTAGATAGACTGACAGCGAATTATCGCTAAGTCTAAAATAACAACTAAGACTTGAAAAGAATGTAAAAGACCCTTTTATCAAAACTAAAGAAGTAAAGACACAACTGGTGCTTACAAACTCAGTCAGCACTTATGGCGAGATAACTTAAATAACAATAATTTCAAATTTAATTAATTTACGTGTCAAAGACTACATAATTCAATTTAATACGAAGTTGATTCACAATCTAACTGCAGTAGATATTCAAATATCAGCAATTATAATGCGAGGCCGAAGATTACAAATCTTATCTGAGCTACCTGCAACTTAGTAACGTGACCTTGAGAAACAGAACACGCTATACCTTACATGTAAAAATCTCAGTTTAAATACAGACGAGCTAAATTCCACTTTGGCGTGGAAACGAAGAAATAGTAAAGGTCTAAATCATAATAACTGGTTAATTGAAATAGTAAAAACCCTACATATTTGTTTAGTATTGTCACTACGCATCTATAAGAGGAATTTATTGCAAATCAATTTCTTATATGCGAAGACCGAAACTTTTAAACTTACACATATACACCCATAAAAGCAAAAGTAGTATCATGTCACACGCACTCTAGCTGCTGAACAGTAGTAAAATGTTCTGTTGTAACGTGTCGTAAACGATATTCTTGTAATTTTGCAATAGATGAAGTTTAGAGACATTAGGTATTTTTCGTAGCAGAAGAGATGAAATAGGAGCAATGTCCTCGCCTGGATTCGAGCCAGTGACCTCTGGAATACGCACCGAACGTGCTGACCACTACACCACGGAGGCCTGCGAAGAAGGAGGGAGAAATACCTTATATACTCTCCGTTTTAAAGGGCGACTGAGGATTAGGGGACCCCAATCAGCAAATCCCGGGGATCGAGAATCATCATCCACCACCTTTTTAGTTCGGGTGCCAGTGTAGAGACATTAGGTATTTTTGAAAGCAAGACTTGTGAAAAATGAGCAATGCCATCGCCGGGGCTCGAACCACGGACCTCTTGAATTCGCGAGGAGCGTGCTGATCACTACACCACAGAGGCATGCGAAGAAGGCAGGAGAAATACCTCATAAAGTCAGCCCGTACACAACATCTTAAAAGAATCTCCAGATAAATAAAATCGCAATGATATCAAATGTGGAAAGTATAGTCACCAAAAGTACAATAAGCAGCCATTAAACACAACTGGCGGATTCAAAATGTTTTGCCTAGCAGAATAAGATATAAAGATTTCTTTAGGTAGAAAGATTTCTGTTATTTTGTTTACTGTCTTTCGGTGCTGTAAATCAGCTCGCATTCTATTAGTAACATCAAATGTTTAATCTATATCTCTATGAAGTTTATTTTTGACTACCTTACTAATAATCATTCATCAACTGGGTCCTCATGCATCTATTTCAGATCGCTTATAATGCGTATATCGGAAATGAAAACGTACAGTAATTATATTGTCAAGTCTTGGGAATGAATTGGTGTTTCATGTTTCTTGATTTTGAACTAATATAGGTAAATAAGAATTATTCAGTACCACAGAAAGTATATTCAGAAAGAATTACAAGGAGAATTATTACTGAAACATAATTTATCAGAATTAAACTTACCATATTTCCGGCATATTTAATTAACTTGTCTGAAATAATGACCTAAATGTGATGTAAACATATTACGAGGAAAACATTTCCTTTTCGTAACGTTTAAGTTATATTTTGTAACTTTTTTCAGTTCTCGATAGAAATGGAAACAAAATTGAATTCGAAAATTTCAGTTGTGAATTATTGAAAAATTTCTTTAACTATCATTACACACAACAGCACATTTTTTAACATAAATAAATAGAAACTGCTTCTGTAAATCCCTCACAAAAATGGACAGATTTATCGTCCTATATATAATGGATAACTGAAAATTAGACAACTTTCATGTCTTATAGAGATAGAATACATGTTAGGTTCGGGTATACATGAGGAAGCATAAAAGTCATTTTGATTTAACAGTTAATAATTTGTATAGTCGATTACTTCTTGGCTTCATCTAAAAATTAATTTATGCAACATTTTTTACATGTGGCTACCAGAAAGTCGATGCATTTTTAGGAAAATTAATCTGATACTGGTAATGGTCACAAAGAGAATCGTGTTCCTTATAAACTCCGGAATAAATCATCGAATACCAACCTTTTATTATGATACTGTACCAATAGATTACTGACTTTTCTCTAAACACAAATTTCTGAATACGGTAAAAACTTCAGAAATGTATATGACGTTGTCATGGTAGCCTAGAAACAGGTACATAAGTGAATAAATACAGATTTGTAGATGTTGCGAATTGTAGATCTGTTGCTTGAAGAAATGCATCCATTTTGATAAAGATTGTCTGAATGCCAAACTTTTGAATGGAAAATAAAATATGAAAGGGAAAAAAATAATCGGTTATACATTAATGTAATCAATCTAAAACATGTGAACACATATTAAACCAAAATGACTGCTATAATTATGACAAAAGTCGAAATTAAATGAAAAACAATCCATGTTAAATCAACAATGCAAAGCTATGAATAAAGTCGTCAATATTTTATAATGAATTATCTGATCTGCCTTAGATGCGTTTATTTCAAATTCTGTTCATACATTGATAAAATAAAAACATAAAACTGTTTATACCTGAACTGCAAAGCTTTCAAATAATTTTCATAATACATACATACATAATAAATGCATCATAATACATACATCAAATAATACACAAATAGCTTTCAAATAATTTTCTCTTAATAATTAGATGCAATACATTGATGCATATTATATCAATCAAAGAGTAAGAGATATTCATCTTCTCCACTTCCTCATCCCAACATACATAAACGTAGAAGAAGGATGATGATTAAAATGAGATTATACTTTTCTTCATAATCAACCTCCTTCTATCGCTCAGAAACCTCACCATCAACCTTAGACTTCTTATTCTCCTTAGCAACCTCCTCCTCATCATCATCATCATCTTCCATCTCATCCTCCTCCTGATCATCAGTATCCTTCTCCTCGTAATCCATATTTCCCTACTAATCATCGTCTTCCTCACTGTCATCTTCCTGCTATTTCTAATCGTAACAGCAATTCTTATAATCATATTTTTCATCCTTATCCTCCTTGTAATTATCATCTTTTTTACTCGTCCTTCTCCGTATAGGCACACTGATCCTAATTCTCCTCGTCGTCATTATTCTTATTCTCATCATATCCTTCTTTTCCTTTCTTTCTCCTCATCTGCCTCCTCATATCTCTATTTTTATCTTCCCTCTACTGATCAACCTCTACCTTATCATCCCCATACTTGTACTCGTTTGGATGAAACAGAAAATATTCTAACATTGTACAGTGACACTAGATTAATTCGTATTTAAGTAGGTCTAAGATAAATATTTTACACTAATACAGCATGTCATACAGGACGTTTTTTCCTGAAGGAAAGCTCCGAAGTCTGACTTTATCAGACATTCTTAGAGCCAATACTAATTGACATTATTAATTAAATTACAGTCCCTGAAAGATACACATAATGATTTTATGATAGTAATTTGTACCTGTAAGATAACAAAATAGAATATTATTCGTGCAAAATTTTATACTAAAATGACTCCTGTTTAAAAGTGTGGAATTTAACTGATATGATAAGGATTTTAAAAACAAATTTCTGTATTCGGGCAGAGAAAAGTGAAAATATTTATAAATAAGATTTGGATTTCGGTAAAATATCACATAATGTTTCATTCATTGGTTCGGTTGGTAAATTATATTGTGTAAATTTATAATATATCTTTTACAAGCTTCCATTCACAACAATACGCCTTACTGAGTGAAAGAAAATAAAATTAAACATTGGAGTCGGTAAACTAATAAACGAACGAAACATATGGAGGAACCTTATGAAATTTACTTATCCAAAAGGACACTCAATTTGTTTTTCCTTAAAAAGATAAGTTGCGCTTTTCACTTCCATGTTTTCGTTAAAAGCCAAAGTTCTGAAATGAAACTTTTCCGTGTGGTAAAAGAGCAATCGGAAAAATCTATTATCAATGAGATCATGTATAATATGAGATTTAATGATCATGTATAATGAGAGATTTTGAATATGTGTGACTAAACGTAGTCCGCATACAATGTTGCTGATCGCAAAATAACCTGTTTGGAAAATAGTTTTTGCTCCATCTCTACTAAATCGAGTAAACATACCACGTATATTTCCCAATGATTCTGGCATATTGTGAAAGAAACCGTAAAGCCAAAAACCCATGAAGATGTTTACAAGTGACACTTCCTTCTGACTGTGAATCAAGTATGCCTTAAGGTTTTATGCCTTAAGGTTGTTAAGGAACCAAGTATGCCTTAAGGAAGACTGTGAATCAAGTATGTCTTAAGGTTGTTAAGGAATCAAGTATGCCTTAAGGAAGACTGTGAATCAAGTATGCCTTAAGGAAGACTGTGAATCAAGTATGCCTTAAGGTTGCATGCCTTAAAGTTGTTATGGAATCAAGTATGCCTTAAGGAAGACTGTGAATCAAGTATGCCTTAAGGTTTTATGCCTTAAGGTTGCTAAGGAATCAAGTATGCCTTAAGGTTGTTTCGACAGAAGGGTATAAAGTTTGTGGAAATATGCAAATCCTGTTCCGAAGGAAAATATTCTTCTTTTAATTTTAAAAAATCATAGTATGAATTATTGTAAAATAGAATGTAGGTAAAAAACATTTAAGTAGTGAATTAGACACCTACTGAATTAATTTCGAATAAAAAGCTGAAGGTGATAGTGTTAAAATAAAATTTAAGAGATGAACTGGTAACGGAATGAGTAAACACACTGAAGATTGATAATTCATCTCTATTGATCTGTAGTTGAAAAAATTGGTCTTCCGAAATTTCTTCATAAGTAGGACTTCAATAATTGCTAGTTCTCCTGAGAAAGTTGTATATGAAAATAAATAATCTTGTAGTCGTAACTAATTTAGCAAAGGAAAAGAAAAGCAAGCTAAAACTGGCATAATTAGTATGGCTTTATTGTAAAAATTGCTATATAAATAAAAGAAATTAAACTAAGAGATTCAATCAAGAGTATTCATTAGTTATAGTAATCAATAGTTGTAGAAGTAACGTCAAAATCTATAACAATTGTGATTAAAATTGTGCCTATAATCGTAAAATTACCATTGAAATTTATGAATTCTTTCTATAACATCAAACTGAATATCCACCTAATTAATTTAAAGGTTATGGATACTCCAAATTAAGCGTTAGGCTAAAACAACATTGAAATACTTTAGAAATGCGTAAACGATTTAAATGAAAACGTTAAAAGTAAAAAAGAAAATTTGCATCTGAAATGAAGTAAAATAAAGTAAGGTGCATAAAAAATTGTTCTATGAATCTAGAATATATTAATGAGATTATAAGAAAATTCTGGGATGTGTATGAAATTACAAATCGGAAAAACTGGATATGTAAACGGAATTAAAAGCAAATAATACATAAAAAATGTCGGAAAGGTTTCAGATTTTAACGATCGCAGAAAACGGGGTTTTTTAATTAAGAAAACAATTACCAAACTCCTCGTATTTCACAAAGTATTCCACAAGGCTTACAGATGTAAGTGAATAACTCATAATAAAAGGAAATACAATTCAACAATAAAAATATAATATCTAGCTCTGGAGAGAATAAAGAAAAAATGTAAAATATAAATACTATTATAATAAAAATTCTAAAATATACCACGAATAATTAAACTATGTTGAACTAAGAAAATAAATCAACTCAAAGATAATGCAATAATAATAAAAATGAAATAATGCTTTAAAATAATGTTGATGCAAAGGAAAAATGACAAACCAACAATACAATACATCAATACACAACGTAATCATATATAGACAATACGGCAAAATAATACAAGGACACATAAAAGATTAAAATCTCATATAAATAATAGTACAAATATTTCCAATAACCAATAAAGTCGAACAAGACTGCAAAGGCTCAGGATCTCCTAACGAAATTATAGAAAGCAGGTGGCCAGCAAATAGAGAGCTGCCTTAAGCTCATTTTAAATGGCACTTGCGTAACAATATTGTAACGGGATAAGTAAATTCCGAAATGCCAATGACCGATCAAATCTCAGTAAGTTTATAATCTGGTTGAAAATCCCTACATCTAAGTCGTTGAAAAACAGTTTGAAAAAATCTCTTTCTCCACTGAGCCTTCGAAGAAACAAGATATTCAACATTAACCTCGGTGTCTATCAATCTGCTCTTGCATTCACACCTGCTAAACTTTTCATTTTTCTCCTGTTTCTGTTTTTTCAGTATTATGGGATATTAGTCTAGAAACCGCATTTTGCGTTAAATTACTATAAGCGGGGTATCACTTTTTAAATTTTTGCCACCAAATATTGTCACCCTATATTATATTTCAAGAAATTAGATAATGAAGAATGTACATGAATACAAGCATGTTTCTCTCATCGTGGAAAAACAACGGTACCTAGAGTCATAAAGTTTTGAATAACGTAATCCTCCACTCGAACATCCTGGAAGCCCAAATTTGGAATTCAGAATTTGTTTTATTATCTATTTCACATTTTGTAAAACTTTAATGAATTTCTGATTAACAAACTCAACGATTTCAAAGCGAGCAGTGGCAACACTATACAGAAGTAAATATTTTTATCTCCAGCGGCTGAGACTGTCTATCAAACATTCTAAAGATATGATGTTTTAAAATATCTTGTTATATTGCTGTTGAATTTAATTTGATGGTTTAAGTGCGAAGAATATGATATTAAATAAATAAAGTTTACACACGAAACGTTAAAAAAAACCCTCTTTGGGCGTAACGATAAAAATATTTTATTTCAGACCGCGGCAACACCCTGCTTTTATACACAGAGCCGAATTTGTTAATTGAAATTGAAAGATAAATATCTTACATTTGTCCGAATGGGAAGAGTCCAAGGAGGTTAGAATAGTTGGAGTAAGCATGATGTCACAAACATGAAGCTGAAGAAATGTCAACAAGGTGACCTCACGACTTATCAAACCCAACTTACAATAAGACTACGAAACATATTGTTAAGTAAAATTACATTGACTCTGAGAGTAAATAAAGTTCCGAGGCTCAGAAAAGCGTCTTTACGTATAATTTGCATAAAATACTATTGAGACTTCAACTAGTCTTCTAGGTTTTACCATGTATACCTTTGTCTTATAGTTAACATTTACATATTTTCATGTAACCAAATTTTATTAAATTTGAAACAGTTATTTGTAATCCCTGTGATATTTTTACATACTAAGTACAAAATCATTTATGTTAAGTATTAAAATTAGAACGGGAGACTTATAAATATTCAATAGTGAATAGTTAATATGTAGAAAACATCGACTAGAATGTAAATAAAAGCAACCAGAAGTCCGCCTATGGCAGCGACCATAATAAAACGGGACGTTTCATGTCTTCATTTTCATTTTCACATGCACATGTTCGGGTAGAAGGTTATGTTATTCAAAATTTGATAGTTCTAGATACCGTCGTTTTTACACAATGCGAAAACATACCGGTAGCTTCCTCATTATTTAATTTCTTTAAAAATAATACAGGGCGTTAACATTGGTGGCAATAATTTGAAAAGCGAAACGTCGCTTATAGTGAATCAACGCAAAACTCATGTCGAGACTAATAGCTCCTTTTGAGTTAATAAAATATCGCTAAAAATAATAGAACTAGCAAAGTTAAGTGCTAAGATTAGGTTAACTATTTCAAGATCAAAACAAGTAGATTAAAATATAATCATAAACTACAGACTAAGTAGAGACGATTAATTGAAGAGAATAAAAATAATAACTAACAGTTATTGGAATAAAATTAATTTCCTTACTTTAAAATATCACAATATGCTGGAAATTGTGAAAATTCAACATGTAAAATATATTTAAAACTCACTATTAAATTAATGAATCTCGTAAGAATGAAGTGTCATTGCGATCGGAAAATATATGAAATAATTCTGAAAAAAAGAGGAAATTTTAAAAGAATAAAAGTGCAAAGCAGACCAAAAATTGCATGTAAAATTAAATGCTACAATAAATAAAGATGTATGTGAAATTAACAATTGCGATCGGAAAATATGTGATATAGGTTACAATTAAGAATACGTGGATTAAAAATACAAAGAAATTAAAATTAATTCTAATGATAAATAATGAAATTAAAAGTCGTAGGTATGAACAATTGAAATACGAAATAAGAAACGGAAAGAAATTGTTAAGCTAAATAAGGTGCGCGTAAGAAGAGGAATCTACAGTTAGTGTGCAAGGCCAGTTGAAATAGTAAGAAAAATTTAAGTAACAAAAGTTAAAATTCCAAAAATGAATTAAGAGACTGTGCAAGGTAGGCCATAAGGTAACCGAACAAATTAAAATACCAAACGACATCTCAACTCTTGTTAAGCCAGTTTAAACTGGTTATTTTGTCTTTTGCATATCAAAACGCCCGAGCCATTTTCATTTACTGAAAGATATTGTACACAAAATGTTTTCGAGATGGAACAATGTTATAACATTAAATTTTGTTACTAATTAGATAAATCTGCTAGCTTTTTTAAATGTGGTCGAGAAAGCATTGACGATCAGCCAGAGATAGGGCGCCCTTTAGCTACAGAACATGAAGAAACTATGGAGAAACTTCTTTCTTTGGTAAAAGCTGATAGACGTGTAACAACTCCGCAATTTTCAGACATGCTAGGGAAAAGCGAAGAAAGCTACATGTTAACTGCAATTGAAAATCTGAAAATGATGAAGGGCTCGATATGTGTCTCGGATTTTGATTGAATAGCAAAAGGAAGACAGAAAAGCTTGCTGTGAAGCTTAGCGGACTACTGCGAGACAGGAAAATAATTTCATAAAGTGTATCATAGCGAAGATGAGATTTAGTGTCTATAATAAGAATCAGAAACTAAAGCACGGAAGTCGAAATCAAAGGTGATGCTGATAGCATTTTTTAATTGTAAAGAGCTTATTTACCATCACTTTGTCCCTGGTAAATCCCTGAATTAATCAGAAATTTTTCAAGGAGATGCTCTTACGATTAAGAGGCAGTATAAGGCGAATTTGGAAGGAACTACACTGCTGGCCACCCAAATTGCAACACCAAGAAAGACAAGAGATATCACAGCGAAATTTATTTAGTAGATAACATGTTGACCAAGCATCAAATGATTAAATTTATAGACTTCTGTGAAGTGTGATTCTTTCCAGAATCAGTAACCAGAGTAGCCGCCATTGTTGGAGATCACTGCTGCCACACGCCTCGTCATTGATTCAAAGAGACTTTGGATGTGTTCTTGGGGTACAACAGACGAAGCAGCTTCCACACGTTGCCAAAGTTGATCTGGTGTGGTAGCTTGGGATGTAATCTGGGTCAATCGTTCAGCAACCATGGACCACATATTTTCTATCGGCGAAAGATGCGGAGTGTGAGCCGGCCAGGAAAGCAATTCAATCTGGCGATGGACGAAGAATCCTTGGACAATGCGTGCTACGTGTGGTAGCGCATTATGCTGTTGAAATATGGCTGTGGGCAAGCACATTTCTTACCATAAATTTCTAGCTCGCGTTGTATTCAAATAAAGTAGAAAGAAGACAGTATTTAAAGGAAGGTTTTAGAGGATGGATTCAGAGCGTATTCTGCTTACTGAAGGCTACGCAGCTACACTGATTCTCTAGCTAGCAGTATTCTACGACTTTGCATTATTCTCGCCATTAGGATTACTACGCAGACATGAGGTTAGAGCCAACTTGCGCGTTATTCTAATGTGTAGCCGTTACCTTAATTTTCTTTGTTTTAGTTAATATATTACGTTTAATTGAAGCCGAAATTGTTGGCTTTTGTAAGCACGAGTGACGCCGTCTGTTAACTAGAGTCAAATAAAATTATCCTTTTCACCCTTTTCCAGTTCCTTGTGGTATCTTGCAAGATATAGTGATAATTCACTTATATCATCTTTGAACTTTCGCACATTGTGTTTTAGTAAAGGAGACGAAACATCACAATCTAGTAAATTAGAAAAGTCTTAACAGTTCTAATTTTAGTGGCTTGGTAGAAACTCTCTGAAATGTTTTGCGGCATTTCAAGATTTGGATTGAGTTCAAGAATTTCCGTAATAACATACGAGAAATAGACCAATACGATGAAAGAGTTGCATAACCGTAGTTTCAAACATGCTACCCATCTTGCTCCTCTAATGTCTGTTCCAAAGTGGACTGATGAACAAGTAGACTAATTACAAAGTTGTAGGATCTTTTTCAGGATAATATATTAATCATTATTAGAATGCCACAGATTTTTACAGCTTGTTAATAATTATTTACGAACTGTTTTATGGTGTCCTTTGGAATATTGCAGCCACAGCATTTTTTTTCACTTTCTCCTCGGATGAGAATTGTTTTCTGCACTGTCATTTTTTCAGCGAAAAGACTGCTCAGAAATGACTTGGAAGTAAATCCAGACAATACATAAGTTATGTCACATCTGCAACATTGAATTAAGACAATGCTGCCAATGTTATAATAGCTGCATATTTTCAAACATTTTCTGAAAAAAACTCCGCTGCTTATTGAGCTGATTCAGTCTCTTCTTCTTTGTAGTTCCAGCACGAATAGACTTTTAGCACATTTTCCTAATAGTCAACGCTTATTGTCTGTCCATAGATTGGCAATACTGATATCCGTAATTGTAGTCTACAGGTTACCAAAAGGTACCATGTGATATCTCTGAAGAGTCTCTACCATTCAAATATTGAAATATGGTTGAGTGTTGTACAAAAATATTCAAGCAATAACATTTCATGTGTTTAATTACCTCTCTTCACAAGTGATACCGTTATGGACATTAATACGAAATTGAATCATAGTTCTGCTATATTTTCACAGACGACTTATCATCTTGAATAAGCAAAATTTTTTCCAAGTATATTTTAAAGCAAATTTTAACTCTTTTTAAAGAAAATGGCTTTAATTGTCATCTGATGTATCTTTTGACTCTGAATCTTAAACAAAGCACGAAGAATCCAATTTGAAATGTTTTCTCGCTTGTATGATACAAAGAAATTTCTAAGGGTGTTATGCAGTAGACAGTATTTTGAAAAGAAGGCGGAAGTATTTCTTCATTTAATTCATCATTTCTTCTACTTAAATGTTCATCAAGTAATATCAGTCAGTTATTCACAAGTCAGTTCTTTATTCTTCTACTGTAATGTGTAATCCCAGTAGTTTCCAATCTTCTTCATCCATAATCACAGGTTTATCATCATTTTCATTGCCAAAACTTTCACTTCTCTCAGGGTTCCAAAATTCTCTTTTAATGAAGCCACTTTTAATTGTTTGTTGTTTTATTTGAATCCAGGCAGGTAAATTCATACTCATACACTCAAGAATATTTAAATATTTTAGTCTATTAACTGCAGTTAGATTTTGAAGAGCTATTTGAATCAACTTAGCTTGTAGGAGACTTTCAAATTCTTAATGACACCCAGATAGAATGCTCTTTTCTTTAAACTTATGCCTGCTTCCAAAGATGATCTGTCATGGAGCTAAAATTGTCTAAGTAAAGAACATGTAACTGCACAAATGCTAATGGTGCGGAAAAAATGATTCTTATAAGAAAGTCACAAAAACCAAGGTGCTTCAGACATATTAAAATTCTGTCATTAGATTATAAAGCAAATAAGAAAGCATAAGTAAATACGGACTCAGTGCGTCGCTTATCCTCAAACAAGAGATTTCTTGCAAAATGTGGAAAGTTTTTACTTCCGAGCAAATTGCCCCAGTATAATATAACAAATTTTTAGTGTTGTGACAGGAATATCCAGTTTCTTTCCTGACTCAGCTTTCATCAAACTAATATTCTTATCAACTTGTTTTAAAATTTCAAAATCATCTTTTAACGAGAGTACGTCTCGATTTCATGACATTTTGCATGAGTTACTTATGCTTTACCTAGTTTACTTAAAATAACGGCCTGTTCAGAAGGGAAAAAATTATACATTTTTTCTTCCAAGTATCCCCTTTGTTCACACACTGGTTTTCAACTTCCGTACCAGAATGTGATGTCTCCTTTCTTGTTTTCTGCTATCCCAATTTCTGGAGGAAAATACTTGAACGGTGGGACTACGAAATTAAAAACCAGTGCAGTACGTCAAGCAAAAGCGAAATATAACCGAAATCATGCGATGTATAAAAGAAATATTTTACTATTATAATGAATAGGACTGAATCGGGACCCAGATGAAACGACGTACAAATATAAAAATCGTACAAACGAGAAATGTTTAGTCGCTGGCAACGTTCTTTTGTATGATAATTTAAACGGCAAAAACAAAAGCAAGAATCAATTTTTCGTATTACAACATTTTATTATTCTTTCTAGCTCTCGGTACTTCCCCTTTCTGATCTCAGTGATAAGAACACTTCAGCTGCGTGATGGGTGAATGATCTGATCTGATCTGTATAGCTATCCCCGGGATATCACCAGAGAAGGGCGACTTATCCGGCTCACTGACCAATTAAGCATGAAGCACCTGACGTAAGCATACCTAATACTTATCTGTAAACCGGATACGTGGTAAGGGAAAGGAGCATGCCACCTGCATCACAAGGTAATTGAACCCGAAGTCCGACAATGGAGAAAATTTTTCCTAACAAGTGTAATAAAGTATGACACAATTGTTTGCATTATAACCTAATACGTAAATCATACATGAAATAATTAAACAGTTTATTTAAAGAAAATACTACATAAAATACGGAATACATAATACAATTCAAAAAGGTAAGAGAAAATACTAAAATGTAAATAAAACTATATACATATATACAATTAAGTTGCAGTGCATGTTTATAATTAGGTTGGAAAATTTAAATCTCTCGCGAGGTGTGCAGCAAAAGGACGAATATTTAAATCCTCCTCTAATGCCATATAATCAAAAACTTGAAAATGCTGCAGATGCGGACATTGAATAGCTTTTTTGAAGAAATTAGAATTCATACGGTGCAAGAAATGCCTGACATATTCTATTTCCAGATCCTTGTGTAGAGTTTCGTTGGAAACATAATAATGCGCATTAGTAATAATGCGTAAAGCTTTATTTTGTACGACTTGGAGTTTTTTCAATATCAGATTTCGAACAGGCCTCCCAGGCCGGTGAAGCATAACTGAATATAAGTCGAATAACTGCAGTATATAAATGCCTTTTCTTGCTTAAACTAAGTTTGGATGTATAACCTAATAATGGTAAAAGACTTTTGAGGACCCCCATGGTCTTGCTTTTAACTTTCTTGATGTGGTCTTTCCAAGTCAGTCTATTATTTAATGTGACTCCTAAGTATGTCGCACGTTGTACAATTGGTACTTCAGTGCCAAACATTTTAATTTTTTCCTTAATAATGCACCGCTGTTGCGTGCGTCTCACAATTAATAATTGAGATTTAGCAGCATTAATGGAAATGCGCCATCTAATACACCAAGATTCTATGTCCGGGATGAAAGATTGTAAAGTTCTAATTGCGGGATCAGCCTTAATAGATTTCGTGGCTATCGCGGTATCGTCCGCGTAGCATCCCAAATATTGCTGCTTAGTAAAATTCTGCTTCGGAAAATCAGAAACATATATTACATAGAGTACCGGACCCAAATTGAGCCCTGGGGCACTCCGGCACTCAGTCGCTTGATATCAGATTTATCCAGTCCAATAGCAACATAGAAGTTTCTTTCCTTAATAAATGAATAGATTAATTCAATAATTTCTCTGCTAAAATTGAAATTGATTAACTTATAAATTAGTTCCTCATGCCAGAAGCGGTCGAAGGCGATGGGTGAAGTTAAGGCTCCTACCACGGAGTATAATCACGGAGTCATTATACTCCGTGGCTCCTACATATATATAGGAGCCCATGGAGTAGGAGCCTTAGGTGAAGTGAAAGTAGTTATTAACTAATAGGAGTAGTTGCAGTTATTATGATCAATAATAATTGTTGGCTACAAACGTATAAGTGGGGTTTTACTGTAATTAGCACCATAAATTTGCTTGACAGGCATAAATTTGTAGGACTATAGTTTAGGAGGTTATTTAAATCTTCTTCAGCTGCAGAAATGAAACCTTTCTCGTTTCTCTGACTGATGTTCCTATTATTAATATCTTTAACCTCCATTCCTAATTATTATTCTTTACTACTTAGGGTCAGCGTCAGGAATTTTTTGTCGCCCGCAGCAATCTATTTGGGTCCTATATTCTGCTGCCGTGCACCTCCCTAAGCTCTAAAAATTTTGTCATTCCATAATTTTGCTGCTGGTTACTTATCTAAATTCTAAAAACTAAATTCTAAACACGCTCACCATGCGACCACATTAATAGCACCGGCCTTGGAGATGGCTATGATTACTTATTTCAAAATTGCTCGAGTTTTAAAATGCATCTCGTTTACACAAAATAATTAATAAGAAAATTTGAGATTTTACCTTTATTGTTCTTGATATCGTTATGAACATTTAAGCAGTTGCCCTCCCGAATTCTATTTTGAGAAAAGGATTAATTATACGCTCCACGTTCCATACCAGTAGAATATTATGGCTCCTACTTCAGATTTTTAACTTTCTAATAAAGGATTATATTTATTTAAACAAAATTACTGTCTATCTCAGCTTTCATGCATGTAAAAAGCTTAACCAAAGAATTTGTAGGGACAAAGAATTGGATTAACTTAATGAATATTGGCAACTAGCTTTTTTGGATTTTTGCGCGTGTTTCTAGTTTTCAAATATTACATGATTTTCTCTGTTACATTTATCGGTCATGAAGCGGAAAAGGACTGGCCAATTATTCTGTAGTGTGTCTTATTTCTATTAATAAACGTGAAAGCATGAATTCGAATAGGGATCATAATAATTTATTTTGATTTAATTCCTAAATTTGGGAGTTTGGCATCACGTGCTTGAAAACAATAGTAATCGTAGTGTCATTTATTGTGAGTTTTTTTATCGTAGAAAGCTTGTCAGATAACTTCCAGATCTTCAGGAAATTCAATGCAGTATTTGTTCGCAAGAAATATTTCTTTGTAAATAGCTTTAGAAAGTATTAAAAGGATGAAATGCGAAAACTGAATATTGTGATTGTGAACTAATTGACCCATCATCTGCTTGGCACTCTGCAAGATCTCCATAATCTCATTTGTGAACACTTCAAAACTAGGTACTTATTTCGATGATTTATTGCATTTAGTTCCTTAGTAACAATAATTATTGCACTGCATGAACGTTTTAATATTAAAGTCTAAATTATTTCAATTTGACGAATGATATAATCATGAAAGCTCTAAAAAGTACTTTTTATTGTGCACTGAAGAGTATTCCTCAGTAAGTTTTTATTGTCTTGTGTAGTTTTTTATTTTTTTTTTTTTCGATTGCTGCCATTTATTCTCATGCTGGACATTTATAATTTAAAAATGGCTGATTCAAATACTACAAAACGGCGTATATCAGATAGAGCACCGAAACGAAAATATGCTGCTGATGAATATGTTACAGAAGATAAAAAGGTGCGAGGTTGTGAAAAAGCAGGATGTCCTTGTGCAGCACCAACATGTTGTCTTCAAGCCTGTGAAAATTGTGTTGTGTCTGGATATACTTCGCGTTGGTATCATATGTCCATAGGAGAACACTTTTGTAATAATTGTTTTGACAATTTTTATAGGTCTGGCAAAATTGGCAATTTGCAGTTTAGTAATTGGTCTTATGAATGGGGACATACTGCACGAGGTAGCAAACCTAATATCAAGCGCTTTGTTGCAAATGAATTGTTGCCATATTGGATTAAATGCACAAATTCCGAATGTGGGAAATGGAGAATTGTTCGGGACTCTGAACTTCTTGATTCAGAATTTATAGGTAATTTTAAGTGTCCAGATGTTGATGGATTGGCAGGTTGTGAGGTTCCCGAAGATGAGCAAGTATTGCATGTTTTTGATCCCATTTGGATGAGATTATTAGCTGAAAAACCTCTCTTAAAAAATTCACCAGCGGCTCCTTTCTTGAAACGTTTTATTTCGGAAGATATTGGCCTATGTCCCACAAGTAATTGTACTTCTGCATTTGAAAGTATCGTTCATATTGAACCTTTTCTTCTAGGTCAGTGTGGAGGATCTCCTGTGTGGGTTAAACCAGATGAAGCAAATGAAGATGAGAGAAAACTGATAGCTAAACTTTCAGTTAGTACACCTACCTACTTGGGTATTCGAAATCTTATAGTTGCATTGTGGAATTTGTCACCTACAGGATGGTTAACTATTGAAAAAGTGAATTTGTATTTACTTTGTAGAGGACTTGTCAGAATCTATCTTCTTAATATTACAAGTAATATTCTGCAACATTTAACAGAAAAAGCTGTTATAAATTATGGTATCATCCATAACCCATTAGCATATAATATTAGAAATCCAGTGCCATTGACTCTTGTTATTGGAGCTGGTATAGCAGGTTTAGCAGCTGCTAAGCATCTACAGAATTTGGGTATGGATGTTATAGTACTGGAAGCCAGATCACATTTTGGAGGCAGAATTTGTGATGATCCACTTTTAGGATGTGGTGCATTTTTTGTGGAAGGGCTCACAAATAACCCTTTAACTGTATTAGCGATTCAAGCCAATGAAGAATTTCAAGAATTAAAGCAAGAATGTGCTATTTTTGCATCAGATGGCAAGCAGCTGCCTGAAACCATTAATAATAAAATACACTGTGAATTACGTGGTCTCATTCATGGAGCAATAGAAAGTGCAGGTCAAAGTTGTAAAGACTCCAATTGGTATGATACAATTTTAAACAATTATGATGAGTTGAAGAAAATGTCGCAGAATACTAACAGTGCTGATGTTTTTAATTTGTGTTTGGAGAAAAGTGAAATTGATGTAAAAGGTAATTTAAAAGATCTGTCTTTGTTAAACTGGGAATTTCCCATTTCTTTAAAAGGAATAGATGGATTTTTACCATCTGGCTTAAATACAATATTAAAGAAATTGGCCAATAATCTTAAAATATGCTATGATACTGAGGTGACGGCTATAGATTATAGTACTAATCAAGTTAAAGTAATTACAGCTAAAAGAGAATATATTGCCTCATGGGTGTTAGTAACTGTGCCCATTTCTGTTTTACGTAATGAATACATTAAGTTTTACCCTAAGCTGCCAGATTTGCATCATAAAGCACTTCAAGAACTGGGTGACTGTTATTGTGAAAAATTAATTTTAGAATTTCCTAAAAAGTTCTGGTATAAAAAATTGAAAAAGACTTATAAAAAATTTGCTGTTGTATCCTCACCTCAAGTATTTCATTTGTTTGTTGATGTTTCTTCAGATGAAAAGAATTCTATTCCACGACTAATGACTTTTATTGTTGAGAAATCTATGGAACTAATTATTAATCTCAAGGAAGAAGAAATCGTTGATAAATGCATGTCAGTTTTAAAAAGTGTATTTTGTGATAGTAGTGAATTGCCAGAACCCACTAGATATTTTTTAACAAACTGGAAAGAAGAAAAATATGGTGGATGTTATGGCAATTACTTAAAAGTTGGTAGTTCAGAAAATGCATTTGATTATCTTACAAAATCGTTAGACGAAAAAGTTTACTTTGCAGGAAGTGTAACATTTAGGAATATTCCAAATACTGTCACTGGAGCATATTTAAGTGGTCTGAGAGAAGCATCTAAAATTGCTGAACATTTCAATGCATCATGAAATCTTACTTTCATGTATTTTTGTGTATATTGTTCCTAGTGAGAAATGTCTTTTTTAAAGACTTGTAAATGGGCAGTCCTTTTTTGTATATATGTGTGTATTCCAGGTTAAATGTGAAAATCTCAATCCTTGAACTCAGGACTTTTCTCTCATTTATTAAGATTTAAAATTCCATATTAGACATGCCAAAACTCATATCTAATTATTGGAATTGTTTTCCTTTAGCAGAAACATTATACCTTTGCTCTGGAATGTATGAGTTCCTCTCTCTCTCCTTTTTTGCTGTGAGCATTTTTGATGACAGAGTCTTGTCCAATAAATATGTGTGTCTTTATTTACATGATAAAATTTCCCAGATATGCTGATTATTTATAAGCATTAAAATGTGTATCCTTTTTGTAATTTAAATGCTAAAAAAAGAATAATTAGGTCTTTTTGAAGATTTAAATTTTTAAGGATATTTGCTTTGTAAAAGCAGATTTTGTGTAAGTTTAATTTATGCAAAATTTCAGAAAAGTGGTAAAAATTTACCTGCTGTTTAATATAAAAATTTAAAATTCTTATCAATTTATTTAAAGTACTTAAGCATATTGAGTCGGAGATCCCGAAGAGTGAGAATTATGCTGTGGTCTATTGATATTTTGCTTCAATCAGTTTTCAGTCTGTAATGTCTGCAGATGTATTTTGTGCATAATGAATCTATATTTTGCTCATAAATTTTTATTTTAGCTATTCATTATTAATGATTTACTTGGCAGTCAACATGTTAATTAATGCAGTCAAATTGATATGGTTTGTTTTTAGGACCAGTATATTTTCTTATATCATTGATTATGTTAATTCCATTTGTATGAATGTGTGCTCAAACTGAAAGTTATTTTCTTAAGCTTCGTAACTGTGGTATATGTAATTCATTTTATGGCCATCAAGTAAGAATTGAAAGTCATCAATATAACTACATATATATTATGTTAATTCCTATCAATAGTTTTCTGACTTTTTTTGGCATAACTTAATGTTTCAATAAAATTATAAACATATTTACTGTTTTCCATTTTAGTTGCAAATGGTAGTTTTCTCTGGATTTGCACAGTTCTTAAAAAATTTCATTTATGACTGCAAGTATTTTTTATCTTATCCTAAATTTAAATGAAATAGTAGTAAAGACATTTGCTTGAAATACTATTTAAGGGTTTAATTGGTTTTTGGACTTCTTAATTAAAGAAAGAATAAATAATATTTTTTTGCAAATGAAAGCTTTACTAGTGTAAACTTTTTTAAGCTAACAACGCAAATGGAAGGAAACAATATTCCATTAACTTTGACACATTTCCCCTGTTTATATTTTGTTTATGTGAAGTTTATAGTTTTTAAGTTATATTATTATTTTTAATTTAGTGCTTTGAGATATTTGGGGTTGCTTATTAGTGGATTTGATATTTCTTTATTAAAATCAGTCATGACAGTTGACAAATGGAACTTAATAGGTGTATGCAAAATTCAGATATGTCAAAAGATGAGTGCATAAACCAGCATATACTTCAAATGGGTCAGTCGAATAAAGAGAATAAAAAGTCATATCTGCATAGTGATAGAACATATTTTATCATAATAATTTTACTGCTAATTGCTGTTGCTAGTGAAATCAGAGACTCAATTCTACAATTCTGTCTCCACTGAATAATCATTTTCTGACAAATAAAAATTGTAGTAAAGCATGATTATTTGTGATTCTCAATTACTTTTCACTTTTTTAATTAGTACACTGAGTTTTTAAACCTTAAATAATATCTGAATCCCTTGTAAAATTTAGGTATATTGAAATTGTTTTCAAGAACCATGAAAAATCATTAAGATAAATTGCTTGACATTTAAAGCAAAATTTTTTGATGCCAGTTAAATGTAAAACTGTATGGTCTTGGTGTGTGTTTTGCAAATTGCTTGATATATATAGTAAAAAATTTTAATGTCAGTTGAATGTAAAACTGTAGGCTCTCGTCATACGTTTGCTGTCTCTTTCACCGGCATCAAAAAGTTGGCAGGTGCATAAAGGAAAAATACCAAAATTTATCATTATTCTTGAGTATATGGTCTAGATAGTGCAAAATAATAATGTTCATTGCAATTACTTTGCTGTTATTGAGATATGAATTTGCTTGCTGCTTTGTTTTCAATGTATAAATCTTTTCACCTTTAATTCTATAGATAGACATAATTTACTGTTCAATTATAAAGTTCTGTTATTCAAGTCCTGTAATTGCAGCATCGAGAATTCCCACTAAATTGCCAGTCGAAATATTTTCATTCTCAGCAACTTCTGTGTCATTTTCTTTACTATCGGTAGCAATATTTTCTAGACTTAGAATCATGCAACAGATTTCTTCATCTATTAGTTCAGTTAAGGCATTGTCAGAAGACTGAAAAAAACCTATGTTATTTTTATTTATTTCTACTTCACAAATTCCATTAATTTGAAAATTTGGCTTTTTGTTTGCAGTATCCGAAAAACCTTCAAATTCAAGGGAATGATCATAAAGCTTAACTAATGTCTGCTATGCTCTGTTGATAATTTACTCATGGAAATGACACTTCCCAAAATTCTAAAAAGTTTGCCATCGTTCAAATTTGTTGCTCGGTGTTTATTTAAATTCTGAAAATTTTGCTGCTCAGGCACTAGCCTTAAAACTATTATTCTCAATTCGAACAGCACCAAATATAGTCTTTTTGCCTATGAAGTATTACTACAGTACAAAGTCTAAGATCCGGACTCGTCAGGCTTATCTAGGGCAGGCACTAGATACTGCCTGATGCAGTCTCTGTGGGTCTTAAAGTTTGCAACAAAGTGCATTCGTGAGTTTCTGATTTTTGCCACCCCTAAACTTTGGATCTCAGTGTTTTCCCTAAATTATAAAAATTTTGCCAGTGCTTCTCCAAATTTCAAAAATTTTGTCTTCCCTAAATTCTGCCATCTGGCACGGCCATACGACCTAAGACACCGGTTCTAAGTCTATGTGAATAACATATCAGATATTCTTATTTCAAATAGCACTTAATTTTTTGGCCTATGAGTTTCATTAACAAAATCTATTTTTAGCATATGAAAAGAAATTTTTGTTAAATTTCTGTTCAATCAGCACACTTAACGAATTGGCAAGTATAATGTCAACATAACAAGTTACTGTACTCTTTGGTATTCAATTACTAATATTAAAAATTTAAAAAATTATTTAGTCATCGCTTCTTATGTCATTTCTCAAGTTGCAGTAAGTTGAGAGTCATGCGGTGATAAGCGCAAAAACTAAAAATGATTTGCTGGGTTAGCTTCAGTGCTAAAGTGAAATTAAGAATCTGGAATCCCTACATGTTAGATAATGAAAAAACATAAAATATTAAAAAAAATATTTGCTGGTGATTCAAAGGTTCAGATTTTGGACTTTATGTTATATATAATTTTTGCTTCATTCATGAAATTGTTTGAAAATAGACATGTATTCATATATTTATTTCATATTAAACTTTCTGAATGATTTAAAATTATAACAGACTTGTGCTGCACTATGGTTTTCAGAATTTGTTAAATGATATTGCTACTACCCTTGGGTTGCAGATAGGAAGATCTGCAGTTGCAAAAGTTTATTTACAGTGCTGAGAAGTCTCGGCTGTGTCAATTTCTAGTACTTTCTGGCTATCTGCTGTATTGCAAAAAATTGCCAACTCATTGGTGAGAAAGGTAGGTTTGACTATCTTTATGGCTCACTTGTATATAAATAATACAAAGTAGCATTTTGAAAGCAACAAAAAATTTTATAAAAAAGAAAAAAAAAAACGTTGACGTCCAAAGGGGCGTTTTTTTAACGTTTTGTGTGTTCACTTTATTAAATATCATGTTCCTTGCACTTAAACCATAAAATCAGTTTAACAGCAATATCGCAAAATAATTTAAAATGAGCATATCTTTAAAATTTCTGATACACAGTTTCACATGCTGGAGAAAAAAAGGTTTTCCCCTTAAAGAATGTTGCCATTTGCTTGCATTTAAATCTTTGAGTTTGTTCATCAAAAATTCGTTAAAGTTGTACAAAATAGGAAATAGATATTAAATCAAATTCCAAATTTGGGCTTCCAGATGTGCATATTCGGGTGGAAATGTATGTTATTCAAAACTGGTTGGCTCTAGGTACCATTGTTTTATCACATTTGGAAAAATAGATATACATTTATACAGATTCTTCATTATTTAATTTCTTTAAATATAATACAGGGCAATAATATTTGGTGGCAACAATTTGAAAAATGATACAACCGTTTATAGTGAATCAATTCAAAACAAAAACAATAGTCCTTCAGGAACAAAGCCCCTTTGGACTAAAAATGTATGTGTGGCCAATATTTACATTTTTGTAGCTAATGGATACTATTCAGGTTTCCTTTCTGCTTTTTGTTTCTTCAGTTGAATGAACCATGTCATTCATGTTGTGTGTGGACAGTATTTTATGGAATAAAAAGAAAAATATACTTGTCATTCACTTTCTAGTTTTCATAATCACCTTCTAATATTTCATTGTTGTTGTACCTCATCCAGCTCTCAGAAAAGATGGTTATTCATTGTTTAATTTGCTTTTATATTTCTGTCATCAGTGTCATTGTGCTTCTGTTTTGAGTGGTCACTAGAAGAATTTTCTTTCTTGTATGGAAATTTTTCCAAAAATATTTTGCTGTTGAAGAACTTGGTCCGAACTATTTTTATGTCTTGTAAATAGTCTTATCTATTTTGACAGTGCATTCATTGCCACCTTTTT
>KK120319.1:103924-194788 GCA_000611955.2 Stegodyphus mimosarum
CTACAGAACATGCATATTACTTTACAGTTGTGTTCAGAGATAATCTCAGTTGTTCTTTGCAGAGTTTCATTGATGAATGTTACTTTGTCCAACTATAAATAAAATGGAAGTTGTTGCAAAGGATGTATGGCTGTTTTCAAACTAGTTTTTGATATAGCATTCCTACAAAATTCTGTTGATTAAAAAAAGTCCAACTTTTAATGTGAATTTTTACATTCTTAAGTAAAACACCACATTTCTTTTAATGGGCTTTCAAACATCACAGTTCCATTATGAATCATTATGACTAAGGAAAAAATTAAGGGGGGGGATGGCTGTTAAATTTAGAAAGTGTAATTGCATGTGTATTCAAGCACATGTGTGCTATGTGCACTCTAGACTGGCTAATTTGATGTGTCTATGCAAAAGTGCACCAAAAAACATGGTGAATCTACTGAATGTCGAAATTGGAGATGCAAATAGTCAGAATATATCGAAGAAACTACATTTGTCTGTATTCAGAAAAAATATAGTCTTCTATCTATAGGCAGATAATAATGATAATGATGTTTATAGCTTTGTTTAAACATTTTGGTTAAACCCATTATGCAGATACTTTCTCATCTATACTTTTCATTTAAATGGCAAAAATAGAAGTTATATCTGATGTAAACTACAATTATTGAAATATTTTTTTCATGTAAAGAGAATTTTTACAGAAGAGTTGAAGTTTTCTTAATTACAGTAAGTTAGAATGCGGTATTTATCTTTAAAAATTATGCATGCTTTTGCAGCTTATGAAGATGATTATGATTATATTGTCTTTTTTGTTTATTTAATTTCTGATGTGATTCTTGAAAGTGCTTATTTCAGAGTGATGTTAACAGTAAATATATTAAAGAAAAAGTCCTAACTAAAACAATCCATTCAAAAACAGAAGGAGGATTGTGTATTTACCAGTTAAGGCGAAATTGCTGATAATCTGTACAAATACTAGTCATATATTTATCATATCATTTTTCAACAGTTACGATGATTTCATAATTTCAACTGAGACTTTTCTAAAACATGGTTTAAAACTTATCTTGCAGAATAAGTTTGAATATGTGGACAGTCATGAGGTAACTCTTAAATTCAGTTTCAAACAAAAAAATTTATTTATCCATGTGGGATATCCTAATACCGTAGTTCTGTATTGTTTTATAAGTATTTGTTCATAATTACATCACTATTGATTTCCATTTGAGTACAAGTTTCTATGTATGCCATTTTTACATTTACATGTTAATTTTTTATTGAGGAACCATTTCATATTTTTGAAAGTTAATTTTGAATGTAAATTATCTTTTGCATTATTCTGTTAAATCAGTTTCCAGAAAACAAAATATATTTTTTAAGAAGTTGATTGTTATTTGGATATTTCTGTATTAAAAAAAATTACAAGGTCTTTTTTTTATTGAATGTAATATTTGAAATAAAGAATTTTTTTTCAGTGAATGTTATGTTTTTATTAAAGTGAACAAATTGCAGAAAGTTCAAATCAAAGTTGAACTCGGTGCACTATGCATTGAATTATTTTGTCTGTAAGTGTTTGACATTTCATACAAAATCACTATTGCAGTATCATCACCAACTTGCATTAACAAATTTTAAGATGTAGTTAGCTTCATACTCACCTGTGAATATCATGTTTGCCTTACGCTGCACTTAGTTGGTAAATCTTCAGATATGCAAGGCACATCCGTGAAAAATTTTCTCTGGGACCATTAGCCGAAAGAATGCATAGTTAAAAATACTTAATGGAACAGACACAGCAATTGCTGAACTAATTTTCCACTAAAATTTAGACACTTATCATACCATAGGATCAATTTTTGTATTCCTTTGTCACCTGCGATAAGAACCAGCATGTTACTGCCAACTATCTGTACCTCTTCATTGCTTGATCAGACAGAAATTTCTTGAGGTATAGAAAATGATGAAAATTGCTGGGAACTATAAGATGAATGGTCAGCACTTCCTGTAGAAAATGTGTTATGTGGGTGAGCAGTATCGTGGATTATATCATCTACACTGAGCATCCCATGGCTCTTGAGCAAGTGGCAGGTCATTATTTCCATGGTATATTGGTCAGGTTTACTGTCTGACATCTGGCCAGGAAGTCAATAAGCAGATTGCCCTTTCTGTCTCAATATAGTGTACATCAGTTTTTGTATAGACAGTATGCTTGAATTTTGTGCTGCACAGAGATTCACTGTCCAGGAACCAATAACTTCCTGCGACAAAATGAGCAACCCATATTTTATCACCTGAAATGATCTTGTTAAGGAATTTGTCACTGTCATTCTGGATCACTGCAGAAAAGCTGATACTGATTGCATGCATTTTTATTTGGGTGTCAAGCCGTGACACTCACTTGGGATACTATTTCTGAAACAAGAGATACTGTTGTGATAATTTCGTGAACAAGGAGGAATAAATGGCTGCTGAGTTCTGTAATTGTAAAGCAAAGTATGTTGCTGCACAACTTCATTGTTAATGATGGATAGTCTCTCAATATCCTGATCATAGACATCTTTACAGGAAAATTATCTGCACCTAAGTCTTACCATCTGCATGCTAGTAATATCAGACACATAGACATGACAAAACTGACATGAATTTCAACTGGTGTTACTTTGTGTACATTCAGGAATTTTATCAGTAACCTAACCTTGCACTTGTCAAATGAAAAAATTAAGGCTGTATTTTAAGCCACAGCATTGCTGGTAGCTCCACCAGCAGAATTTCAGTTATAGAATTTGTGCCAGGTGGCAAAAAATCTAGAGAATCTATAATCGACCCTGACTACAAGGTTAATAGTGAACATCACACTGGAATTTCTCCATTAGTCATACAGGTATAGTCCTATTGCACTAAGTGTAAATCTGCACTCCAAATTTGATGGAGAACATTGTGGGGATGTATCTAAGGTCTTTTACCACCAAGTACTCAGGAGAACTTTCAAATTGGTAATACTTTAAGTATGTCATGCAGACACTATACACTTATAAACATCCATGCCTTCTCTGGGATTCAAACTCAGGTACAGCAACCAGCATCACTAATCACTGTATCGATTAGGGTAACACTGCAGTAGCATGGGTGACCAAAAAGCGAGACCTGTCGCATTTGATAGCCACATTGCAACATATTCTCACCTTTCAGAATGCATGGTTTGCGTCTTGTTGGTGTGGAACATTCATTTTCTAGATGTGCCTCATACTAGATATTTCATATTACATTAGTAAACATGGAAAATTCTTTATTACTAGTGCAGCTTTTTGCTGTATTTTTATAGTTATTTACTACAAACTTTCAAAATCCCAGAAGGTAATACGAATAGCATAACCACAATGCAGAATAATTTCCATGTTGCATTTATATTAACTTGTGTAAATTTCATTCTAATTATTTTTCTATATGCAAATTTTAAATACAATGAGCAAGTATTATAAAATTGATCTTTCTCTTAAAAGCTCAGATCAAAATATGAGAAACATAAAGCTCGTAACATGCTGTAGTCTTTTCTTATTATTATTTAATTAATAAGAGGAGTAATTATGGAATGGTATTGTTTATGTGAAGCCTGTATCCAGTAAATTTCTGTAGATATTATAGTATGGAGCAAATGCAGACATTACAAAAAAAAAATATAAGGAAATGTGTCAAACCAATGCTATGATACCATTGCATAATGTAAATTTACATTAGTCTGAAAAAACTGCATCATGGAACACAGAGAGAGTAAAAGGATATAGATAATCAACCATAAGTCTTGTGTAACTAGAGCCTAAGAAAGCGGGCTCGTTGTTAATAGTGTATGTATAATCTGAAATAAAATATATCATACTGATGCTCTGCCATCCAGTTCAACATCTTGTTAATAAGGAAATTTCATTGTCTTATCATAACTGTTTTGAAACAGCATCTTAAAGAAAATTGAGAAATGTTACATGATCTTAATCTAGTGTTCATATTCTTCATGATGCTAGAATTTCAACAATAGTACAATAGGCTATAGAATGGAATGACCATTAATAAATCAACTGTCAGCATCATTCACTGTCAGCATTTGTGTTTAATGAAAACTATTAGCTACTTAAAACTGTTAACATGATCTATATCTGTTGTAGTGATGTGTGGGATTAATATATTCCTGATTGGCCATTCCTTTTAATATACATCCCTAATTATCCAACAATAATGGTATCTTCAAAAATAAAATATGTGTTTTTGACCTATTAGATCTGTCTTTGAAAATTTAAAAAAAATTCCTTATGATATGGAAATGCCTATTGCTTTATGTTTGCATTGGTCAAGACTGTAATCTATATGCCTTTCCTTCAGAAGAAATATAGTGATTTCCTGTTATTTTCCTATTAGCATTTCAAATAAAAAAAAATAGTGTATCGGATTGTCTTACATTTTCTTTTTATTACTTTTTTACTAAATCCTTTTACAATCCGATTTTGCCATCCTGTTCAGCTTAAGAACTCATTCAAGAACCACTAACATATTTTCTGTAGGAGTAAAACCCTTCCCAAAAAAACTAGTTAAAAGTGAATTCAGTACCATCAAATTAGAATTCAAACCAATTTTCTGCAATGACACTCATGCTATTATAACTACCTTGTGTAGATTGAATTTAACTTTTTTAAATCATAGTTAAATCATTTTTAGAGGTTATTATGCAAATTTCTGATTTTGTTCTAAATTTTTCTCAAAAATAATTTCATAAAAATTTATGTTAGAAAAACCATTAAATAAAAATTTATTATGTTTTAAGAGATTATTTTTATATTTTCATAGAAACTTTATAGAATATTCAGTAAAACTTGATTTTGCTGGACAAATCTTATAGTTCAAATATTTCAACCAATTAAAAAAAATGTAATTCTTGTTTGTCAAGTTTAACATTTCATATAATTGTAATTAATATTTTCAGGATAAAATGAGTCATTTCACATGAAAATTTTGAAGGATTCATATTTAAATCATTACAAAATATATGAAATGACTTTTTTTTCCCTTGTAAAATAAATCTTTTACATTGCTTTATAGATTTGATTCAATATAACCAAATTATCTCATTTAAAAAAAACAAGCATCAATAGATCAAAAATAATCATTTATTCAATACACTGTGAATTTGTTTAATACATGAATTTTTATATTCTTATAAAAATATTAGTTTATTTTTCAAATCTTGGTGTAGAAGTCTTGAAATTTATTTCAAACAAGGTTATCTATCTTCTGTTAACAGAGTTATGAAATTTTAAATATTCAGTAAGTATTTTTAAATTAAAATAAAAATGCATATTCTACTAAAAAATTTTTCATCTGTTTATTTTTTGTTTTTAAGCATCATTATCTGAATGAAGTTTCTACTCAAACTTATGTTTTAATCACTGTTTCTAAAACAGATGGCAGAAGATGATACAAATGACGCTTTGGAGGGAGAAATTCCCATCATAGTAGCATCTCAAGATGAAATTACCAGTCGAGAATGCATAAGTCTTAGAGATATTGAAATTGAAAAAGAAGTTGAAGATGAGCACTATGAGGAAATAAAGTCTAAAGTGAGTTTTCATTCTTGCAGATAATTTAGATTTCTTAAATACTTGGAGAAGTAATTTTAGGTACAAGCAAATTGTATCAGTGTGGTTATCAAAAATGCAAAGTTTTACAATATAATTTTGCACAGATGCAGTATAAGAATACATAAAGGGACAGTTATTAGCCAATGTACAAGTTTCACTTTTACAAGACTTTGATTTGTACTTTTTTTTTTTTTCAGTTAACAGTTTCTGCAAATTTTAATTTTTTATAAAGAAAAGTAAAAACATGGTTCAGTACTTTTTTATGCAATAATTGTCCAAAGGCATGGCTGATTATTTATATAACATACAGGTTTAAAGCAGTTTCTGTAATATGTTTTGAGAGCCTGCAAAAAAACTCTAAAGTAGGGAAGAAAAAAAATTATGTCAGTCCTGGTTGCCAAACAATTTGACTTACTTCAACCTTTTTGCAAGAGAAAGAATGCAATAAAGTCCAAGATTTGGTAAGGCAAGTGTCAAATCTAGAGTGATCTTATGGTTAATATTCTACTATATCTACAGTGATCTTGTGGTTATAAATGGCAGTCGGATATAGATTGTTAATCCTTGTTCTTTCTCTTTAATGGATGCACATGACACCTAAACACACTCACTCTCAAGATCTTTGCCTTGGTTTTGTATAACTATAATCAACTCTTTTTTTTTTTTCCTTTTAAAGAAAGATATAAATTATCTATTATTTCTCTGTTCTTCTCTTGCATTTTGGAAAAAAAAAAAAGTATGTTTCAGCTTTTGAAATTGCTTCCTACAATACTGCAAGCAGTAGAGTATTTACGTTATGGGTCTGATTATACTGGTATGCATATTCAGAACATTGAAAGATTGTGGGTTTCAAAATAATGTGGTAAAAAACTCTGTGTGATTACATACTTACTTCAATTTGTATTTAAAGTTATTTATGTTGTATTGAGTTCATAAAGATGACTATTCTGTTCCTATTTTAAATGCCATGAAAAAATTTTAATCACAAGAGTGCTTGGTGTAAGTTTAAGTAAATTTGCTGGCAAGTAAATTTGAAGATTAAGGTCATATTTTTTTTAACTTGTAGCTGTTGATTATCTAATTAAATAAAAAGAGATCTGTGGTTATCTAACTAAAGAAAGAGCAATCACTGCTTTTAAACTTTGCTGGGATTATTGATGTAAGTTTGGCAGGATCTTTGCTAACTTTCATGGTCATCAGGAAAATATATAAGTATCTTATCGATTTTGACTTTTTTTTTTTTTTTTTTTTCCTTTCTTGTTGATGATATTACCTATCGACGCTTTAGATATCACAATGTTTGGCCACATGTTTTAAGTAAGCCTCGTTACAAAATCAGTGGTGTTATATTATTACAAATAGTTATTTTCCCCGCAATTTGATTGAGGCTGGTTCTTCACCTAGTGCTGGATAAAATTTCCTTTTCCTTGGAAGAACTGAATAGGATCTTTTTCATTCAATGGCAAATTGAAATAACATATTTATGGAGGAAATATAAATATTTTTACGAAAAATTCGGCGGTTGCGCCTGTATGTAAGCTTTCCGGCATAGCACTAGGGTTGCCATAAAATAATGTATGGTAGGGTTGCCAGATTGGCGACTTTATCGCCCATTCGGCGACCAAATAGGCGATATCCCATGGTCCAATCGGGAAGCTTCTAGAATAATTTCCTGTCGAGATATTTCTCGAAACGTGTGGAACCTAAAGAAAAACTATATAAACCCTTGCGTTTCTGAGAGCTAGTGAGTTGCGAAGTTAGTTGCGAGTTGTTGAAAAGTAGATTGTGAAGTGTTGCGAGCAGTGTGATTAGTTGTGAGAATAGCTGCTACGCGAGAGTTTTGGTGAACGGAAAGCGATCGAGATAGTGCTTTGCCGTGAAGCTAACTTTACAGTATAGCTTGACAGTGTATTGGTGATTGTTCCACGGTGTTTATTATAAGTTTAGTGTCGCCGTGAAGCTACCTTTACAGTTACAGCCTGAAGCTGTGTTGCTGATTGTTTCAGCGTATTTATTGTAGATTTTCGACGCTTTTAAAGGCAATTTTGGAACTGTGCTGTAAATAGTGATTCTTGTAAATAAATTGTGCTTTTTATTGTTCTGCATCGTGTTTTCATCGGATACTCTCAAATCCACGAACCCGTAAAACGCAACAATATAAAAAGCAGATGGACAATCCCCATAATGAAGAATTGAACATGAAAAGCTAATCATGAAAAGCAAAAGTCACACTAGGAAAACAAATAACACTTGATATAGTATCGGCCATTTAGGTCCTGCTGTGTTGCCCCAAATATCCACAAGTACTGAACTGTGATTTGGGATGATCATGCATCAATACTTATTACTGAATCCATCTTATTAAAAGTCATTGTATTTTCTCTAGCAACTATGCTTGTAGCAGTTCTTCAGTCAAGCAACATTGCCATTTTTGTATAGATTCTTTTTGTTGTATTCCAAGTCCCAGTGGTTTTTTATAGACAAATTATATTTTTCAGTTTCAACCGGATTTTAAAATATGCCTTGTGGAATTGGCCAGCAATGGAAAAAAATTACAATAAAATTTCTGCATGAATACTGTATTTTTCTGCAAATTCACTCAAGGGAACTATGAACTATGATAAGACACATTTGCTAGATAAGCAGTGTGCTACGCTAAGTTTGTGCAATTCTCTCTCTCTTCTTTTTTTTTTTTTAAAGCAAAAACAAATGTTTATGTACATGGGGAAAAGAATATCTCTAAAAAATTAAAGAAGGATTGTGCAAAAAATGTGTTTTATTCTTTTAATGTATTGTGTAATCAATATTTAATAATTAAGATTTGTATTTTAAATTTTTAAAGTATGTTTTCTTTTGAAATGTTGACATCTGCCAGCTTATGAAAAATGTTGAAATTTTGGGAATGCTTTTTAAAAAAAGTCGCAAATATCGCCAAATTGCATTCCATAAATAATTTTTCTTTTTTCACCTGTAAAAAATCACAACCTTGCACCAAATTTGTGATACGTAAGTACCCATGCATCTTTTCAGTTTCGATTTGCATCAATTAAAGTCAAAAAGGGATCATTTTTCTGACTTTTAATTATTTTGTAGCATACAAGGAAACATTAACAAATCTTGTAAATGATTTTTTTAAATGAGTCTTTTCTGGCTAAAGGTACAATAGACAAAAGTACTTTTATTTTATTGGATTTATGTCAGAAATTTTCAGATTTAACACATGTCTAACTTATTACATATTTTTCCCCCATTTGCAACAAATTGAATCAAATGACCATCATCATCCAATAAATAAATAAAAACTCAAAAATTACACTTAATAACTGGAAATATCAAGTATTTTTATAGATGGAGTTACTGTGAATGAGATATATGTATATCTTGTGACAGAATACCAATACTGCATCAATGCAAGATAGTCATCATCAGTATTTTCACACTCAGAAATAACATTATTTTCTGAATAACTGCTACTATACTCTAAACGTTTATCATCTAAGCTAGTAATAAGTCTTGTGTACTATTTATGATGGCATAATACAGGCTTGGCTCCAGCATATTTGGCAAAGTTATCTCTATATGAGCCATCATATATAAATTAATTGTATTAGCAAAATAAAGCAAAATATGCCTTGTGAATCAAATTTACCTGATATCCTCTGAAAATCAGCTGCCTATTTCTCCTGTGCTTGGAGCCAACTCTGGTACAATAAATATAATATAGTCTATAACATATGACAACAAATTAAACGATGTGATATGAATGTACATCATAGGGGATGAATAAAAGTATACTACAGTATATCTGTTTAAACAAGATTTCACAAATGAAATGGGCACAGATGGTAAATGGTTGAAGAATGCAGACTGTTAGTGTCAATAGAAGGAGTATGTAATATGGATCTTTGTTTTCTTGAGGGGAAATACATACAGAACTGTGTAAACAATATATTCATGTAAAACCAAAACTTAAGTTTGGATGTGTGGAAAATTTCAGTTCCTTAAATGCAAGTTAACTTGATCAAATGCTTTAGTACTTCAAAAATCTAATCTAATTTTAGGTCACTTAATTTCTTCAAAAGCCATTTTGAGTTATTTCTCAGTATTGAGAAACTCAGAACCTTTGAGTTTGCATATTTAAATTTCATATGCATTTTTAACTAATTTTTGATTTTGAAATTTTTTACTACACAAACTTCATTGAAATACACTACTTTTAATGTGTGTATGAGCATATGCATTACAAATTTAGCATGTGAGCATGCACATGTACAAATGAATAAAGGGGTGAGATAGAAAATGCTTCGGAAAATTAGAAAAAAAATGTACATCTTAAATTTTTAATATTTTGTTTCAGATTGAGATTTTAGTTGAGCTTGGAGCAGAAGAACTGAGACCTCTAACACTCAGCAGTTGTTATGCTTCTGACCGTCCTGGAATGCATTTGGAAATCTTTCCAAAGATCATATTTGATACAGCTGAGCTTGACTTATCAGAAGAGGAAATTAATCTACCAAAATCAGTCTTTCGTCAGACAATTGATCAGAGTACTTTGGTTAGTATACTACATGTTTTATAAAAATATGTTAGAATAAACATTAAAACAGAATAAAATGTTGCACCTTGTTTGATCTTGAAATATATATATATATATAATTTGCATGTAAAAACAAGTTTAAAATAATTTTTCAACTGGCTAATTGCATTCTTTATTTTTTCTAACACCTACAATTCCGTTACTTATGAATATCAAATAAAGCAACTGCAACTTGATTTGTGACGTAATACTAATGTTATTCTTTATTACTTAACTTTTGTATGTACGAGGCTATTTTTTTTTTCAAGGTCTGGTCGGTTGCAAAATGAAAACTTCCCTGAAAATCCAATGATGCTGTGCATAGGTGTGTAGTGTAGTGTCTCTAGTAAGCCTGTTGATCACTTCAGCTCTCGGTTATCAGTTGTGAGCACATAAGCATGTCTCAAACAATAGTCTCTCCTGCCAAGTGTAAAGTACATGCTGGCATTCAATTTCTGCATGCTAAGGGGTGAAATGCAACCGAATTTTATCGATGAATGAGTAATGTGTATGGAAAAACTCATAAGTGACAGGAGAGGGCAGCAGTGGTGCAGGAACTTTGAAGGGGAATTGAAGGAATCAAATGTCTACCTATGGTCTTGTTTAGTGAGTGGTTCAGGTGATTTTAGGAAATTATCAGCTCATAATTTCTATGTTGAGTGATTCATTTCCCAAAATTTCATAGTCAACTCTTTATATTATCGTCAGTGACAGATTCCAGTACCACAAACTGTGTAAGATAGGTTCGGGAGATGCTATCCGACCATCACTTAACACAGCGAATGGAAGCCTTTTAACATTTCTCCAATGCTCCCATGATGAAGAAGTTTTTTTAAGCGAAATTATCCTAGAGGGACGAGACATGGGTCCATTTCAAAACTGAATAAACAAAAGAGCAGTCCAAAAAGTGGATGCATGCTCATTCCTCAAGAAAACTAAAGAAGATCATGCAAACCTTCTCCAGCAGAAAATATATGGCTACAGTGTTCTGGAACTAAAAAGGTGTTCTCTTGGTGGAATTCATGGAACATGGCATGACCTTCATTGTAGCCTTGTATTGCATTATTCTTGAACATCTATGAAGCGCAATTCACAACAGATACAGAGGAATGTTTCATCAGGCATATTTCTTCTTTATGATAATGCACAGATGCACCACTAGAGCTGCAACAAAGATACTCCTGCAGTGTTTTTGATGGGACGTGTTTGATTACCCACCATACAGCTCAAACGTAGCTCTCTCCAATTACCATCTGTTTGCTCACATGAAATTCTGACTAGGAGGACAGCCATTTGGCTCAGACAATGAGCTGCAGACCAGTGTAGAAAATTGACTGAAAGCACAGGTGATGAGGATATTGAAGAGTTGGTACCACGCTATGACAAATGTCTATGTCAGAGCAGCTGCTATGTGGACAAGTAGCTGGATGATGTATTTACATATCCTAAATAAAATAGGTTTGATTTTTACTGTGGTGTTCATTTCACCGCTGATTGGACTTAAAAAAAAATAGCTCTTGTATATTTACTATATCAGACTAAAATAATTTTAATTAAAATTTTTACTATCCAGAGTCCAGCTATCTTGTATTCCTGCTTGAGTCAGTTTCTAGTATAAATAATTGGGTATAAAACTATACACGTTTCATGCCATTATATAGCTTTTTGAAAACCTTTGAGTATTTGAGTAGGTTATTTTATTATTAATACCCCCTTTCCAATCAAAAGTGAAACAAAATAAAGCCTCTACTTAAAAGCAAATTTGGATGGTGATAAGGTTATTATTTTCAGTAAATTAAAGTTCTGAAGATGAAAGTCCCATTCTGCTTATTATGAAAATAAGTATGTTTCTATTTGTTCTATTTCTATAATAATTTTATGTATTTGAAATTTGATAAATATTATGTTAAATAAAATAAACCCATTTATAGTTTTATAAACAAATATTTGTCTTCTTTACAATTCAAAAATCAAATCTTTCCTAATATTTCACAAATGTTCCCAATAATTTTTCATTAATATAAATTTACAGAAATATATTCATGAAATACAATAGCCGTTTAAAATTTTTATCTAAATTCAGAAACTAAATTTTGAAATATATCTATGTATTAAAAGTATTCCTTTCAATTTAAGTATGCAATTATAGTACTGCATCTTTATATCAATGCATAAATTCTCTGATGCAAATGTTCTCCAATTTTTGACTTTAGGCATCTGTTGAATATGCATCCAGTAAAGCTCAGACTACAAAAAATAAATTATTGAATTCTTGGACTCAGTATGAACCTAGGTTATTCAGTGAAACAGAAACATCCAGCATTCAGCAAAAATCATCATATAAAACATATCTAGTCTCTGCTGAGAAAAAGTATGAATTTGTACAAAATTCTTAAATTTGAAATAATTACTGTATGGAGTTAGGCTGTATGCAGTGATTGTTAAAACTATATGTTCTACATATAATAATTTATCTCTGTTTAAAATAATTATTATATGCAAGTGGTCATACTATTTCATTGATAATTGCAAATGTGTTTCTGTATTTTTTGTATGATTTAAAGCCAGATATGGCTCTAATGTGTGCCCTTGTGATATATTTATTTTAGAGTTAAAAGTGCTTTGATCCAAAATAGTATTGCAGATCATTTTTTAAGGGACATTGGCTCCTTGTATGATGATGAGTTGGATTTACAACAAGATAAAAGTTCATCATTTTTGGTAATTTGTCATTTATTAATTTTCAATTGTTTATAAAATATATTTGACATTTTAGAAAAGTTTTATTCATGTTTTATAGCTTAATGGCTCATTTTCCTGCTTTGAAAACGATGAACAAAGAATGATAAAAAGTATAGATTGGCATCCATTAATCAAAGGTATGATCTGATATCATGGTGCTAACATTTAATTTGCTAATTTTTAACAATTTTTAATGTAATAAAGCTTAACAAAATTAGAATTTGTTGTATATGTACTTTTGCATATACTATTGAAAAACACAGTATTTAGTTAAGCTTTATGAACAGTTTTATTTTCTTTTCTTTAATTAAAAAAATATTGTTTAACATAATATAATTTGAACTTAATGTTTTTGGATAATGTAATGCACAGGTTCTCAACCTTTTTGGCTCACGCACCCCTTTCACCATTACTAGAAGATCATTCTCCCATCCTTTCCAAAACTCTAAAAGTAAATATATACATTTATCTATATTTAGATGAATTTTTAATGCATTTTATAAACTGAGCAACAAATGTATAAAAAATATTGATAAATGCCAGAACATGAATAAAAGTAAGTTTTTCTATTGATAAATTGAAGCTAAATACTTAACATCTAAATAAAAGGCTAACCACATCCCCCTGAATCATGTAATTCCCCCTCTGGTTGCGAACCCATGGTGTGATGTCATAAATCATATTATATCAATGTTTCATGTAAGCTACACTTATGATATGAGCTGATTTATGCAAATTAGCACACAGTTTCTTACTTCTAATACATACAGCCAATGCAGGACATCTACATGCAGAATATTCATTATCTACTATACGTATCTAATCTTACTTGAAAATTGTTTGCTCAGATGCATTTTTGCATCATATAATTATCAGAAGCTGCTCAGACAGTACAGTGGTTAGGGAAGTCTACTGCAGTACCGAAGGGCCCATGTTTCAATCTCGGAGAAGGCATGGATGTTTGTAAATGTATAGTGTCTTTGCAGCACTAAATATATGCCAAGCTGAAAGTCCTCTCGTGTGGTTTGGTGGTAGGGAAGAAGGGTAGGAGACCCTTGGACCCCTCCCAGGGTGCTGTCCCTCAAAATTGGGATGGAAGTAAAAGTCCAACGTCCTTGAGGCTCTGGCAACCATTCTTGCATGAAATGCTTGGACAAGACAACAACAATATTTACAAGAAAAATTGAAAACAACATTCATTATCTTCTTTTTTTTTAGACATTACTAATTTGCTGCATTATGGGCAAATTCAAACTTGAAGTGGATTTTTAATTATTATTAAAGGTATTCCAGTCTAAATACAATACCTTTTATTAATTCAATTTTATTTTATTTTATTTTATTATTAGTTTTAATTTATAATTGATAAATTTTCTTCCCCAAATTAATAATCTACTTGAATGAAAAAAAGGATTTAATAATTTGTAGATATATTTAGTCATCTCAAATTAATTAAACCATAAATGTAACTTAAATTATGGCCAAAACTGTTTTTTCTGAAACATAGTTTCAAATTTATATTCTGATAAGACATTAGAGAAGTCATGTTGTCAGTTACTACCATAGCCAGTTTGTACTTTTTTCTTTGTAATATTGAAAAACATTGAAATCTCTCTTAAATGCAGAGCTACTTCAAAAGATTCATTCATTTTCAAAATGCTATACATTCAAAAGTATTACATTTACAAATATGAGTGATATTTAAAAATAACCACAAATTTGCTAAGTTTTCTGCATACTTTACAAGCCCCAGGGTCACACGATGTATAACCAGAGGGTAGTCATTCTACATATTAATATAGCATCATCCTGTCAATGGTTGTCACTACAACATTGGTCCATTCCCTAAGCTGTTCAGATGTTTTGGTAGTGAGGATACATAAAAAAGCTCCTTAATGTGTCCCCAAAGCAGGAAGTCACAAGGCATTAAATCAAGTAATCTGGGAGACCAAAGGAGCAAAATGAAGGTCATCCTCATCAATGTGCCCAATCCAGTGATATAGTTCAGATATCAACCAACATGAATGTTCCTATGAAAGGGTGCCCATCCCATTGGAAGACAAAAATACTTCAAATTAGCAACCAGTTGCAGAAACAACTTTAACTGCAACATATCCAAGTATCGTACACCAGTCACAATCTTGGTATGCAAACTTGATGAATTTGCAATTATTTTCAAATATCTTCCCTGTTCGTACATATGATACTACTGAATCTATATCATTTTGAAAATGAATGACTCTTTCACAGTAACCCTGTATTTCATATAGTGTTTAAATGGATTTTATTATATGATAATGTGCTAGTAAAACTTATATATAACAATTTTTTCAGTTTCAGATATGTGATAATTTACAAATTTTGTACATACAAAATCACAATAACTTTTGGATTTTGTATTCATGACCTGCTAATTTGCTTGGGGAGGGCAGGTAATATGCATAATGATCCAAAATCCTAAGATGAAAATTCATTTTTCTTCATTGTGTAAGTAAATAATTCTTTGCTCATCATTTTAGGTAACTGTCTCCAAAAATGATCAGATTCTAAAATTATACTAAGATATACAATTTTGATTTGAGAGTATTCCCCCCCCCTACCTTTACTGCAATGAATTTCATGACTCTGGATTTGTCAAGAGATGAAGACTTTTTTCTTCAAGATAGAGATATTCTTTATAAAAAAGGGTTGTGTTTAAATAACCACAACATGAAATTGCAATGTGACTCAAAGCCAGAATGGCTGTGCAGCATTCACTAATAGTGAGGAAAAAAAAAGAAGGCATCCAAATACAAATGTGGTTCGCAGAATCATGCATTCCTTTCATTTCTGCTGTGGTGTAATTCACTTAACTTAGAATATCAGGAGTTAACATCTATCGAATTTTTCAGACTAAACCCTGGTTCAAATCAATCAGAATGCAATGATTGATTTGAATAACTACATAAGAGAGGCATCTGCCAATTTCTAGTTATTCTGTTCTAACATTTAAAGTGACAGATATTACAAAATTATTGAAACTGATGAAAATTTATTCACAAAAAAAAATAATAATAATAATGTAAGCCTCATCTTTTTTTTTTTCTAACAGTAGGCTTCTGGAGAATTTTGCCATAAAATTAGATTGCTTCTTGTTGCTGTACCCAGTTGTTCTGTTTTCTCTAGTATGGAGCCAAAGGCATTGGGGGGGATGAGGCAAAAGGAGCCAGTATGGCTTCAGACATGCATGATATGGCTTTAATAGAGAAGTACTGAATGAAATAAAATATTTAGAAAGATCTAGTTTCATTTAAAAATAAGGAAATAGTATTATATAATTATAAAAAAATTATTTAATAGTATGAAATACTGTTTCAAGATCAGAATTAATAAATGTTTGCCATTTTTGCCTATTAAAAAAATAGAATTGTGTTTAAAACAGTAATGCACAGCAAATGTAATTGGAATGCTTAGTTTTTAATTACCAGTAACTCTGAATGTTAGTTATTGGTAACCAATAATTATAGATCTTAAAATAAATAGGAATAAATAATGGTGTATTGCTCGGCTTGAAGTAAAATATGGCTGTATGGATGTAAAATATGGTTGTACTCATAATATTCTAATTGAGGAGTTGTGGTTCATGTGGTTGCATAAAATGTTATAAAAGACTTTCTCAGGAACAGTAACCAACAGTTAATATACATCCATTTCTGTAAAATGATCCATTTTGGCCTCTAATATTATTATTGTTATGGTAGATTGTACTTTTAAAAACCAAAGAATGATTTAGATAAAAATTTAAAAATTGTGCTGCCTATCTAATTCATTATGTTGACATTATAGATTTAAGCTGGAGCATTTTGAGGTAATCTAAATGCATTTATGGTCAGACCTGCACCGACAGTAGATGCAGGGTTGTGCGGCGCATGATGGCACTTAATCAAAAAGGCGCCGGGCAATCATTAACATGAGCAATCTGTCTCACTGCCTGCCTGAACAGGAAAATTCTTGTTTTATTTAAATGCCCATCTGGGGAGGGTAAACGTAGGGAAAACCTGGGAAGCTGCTGATTAGGATCTGTACCTAGGCAGTCTTGGCCACGGGTGTTTAAAATCAGTCTCTGCGGGACTGAAGTCATCACTGGCGATGGCTCTTTCAGGCTCAGCAGGGACCATATGGTATTATTTTGTCTGTTCCGTTGGTTGTGGCGGAGCTGTATAGTCATATATTCATGGTTGTCCTGGGCGGAACACCCTCCGTCGGTGGAGTTGGGTAATTCAGCGAGCCTTTAAACTGCTTGGTCTGAACCTCAAGCCTCGGACAGGTCTGAGTGCCCCTTCCTTCTAGCACACTGTCTTATTTGACTGAAAGTTATAACCAAGGCAGGAGTTTGTCTCTGGTGTTCTCATCTGTCTTATTTGAACGTGAAAATTAGTAATGCAGATGTAAGGGTAGACGCATTCGACAAATTGCTTAATCCTTATTTTCTGTCTACTATTGCAATCGTAGTAATTGTTGTTATTGTTATTCTACACAAAAAAAGAGGTAAGTGCAGTTACATATTATGCTAAACTTAGGTTAGCTTGTTTAATCGGAAAAGCAACAATTTGAGCATAATTACTTGAAAATTGTTTACCTCTCACCATTAAACCATTGTCGTATTCTTGGCCACATAAATTACTAATATCTAAACCAATTCCTTCTAAAGTCTTTATAAAAAAAGTCTTCTAAAGAATGTTATTTGTCCTTCACCGGTCATATCTGTTGTAATTCGAAATACTAAAAACCTTTCTTCAATACTCGTGTCTGTATTTTCTAATTAAGATATCTCCTATAAATTGATATCTGCTCATGATGGTTGGCATAAGAGGTGCAATCAAGTAAAATAGAAAAATACTATGCCTGTTTACCTTATTTAAAATAATTTGCTTTATATTATCCCTAATAATCTAATTGTTTTATTTTGAATTTTATCTCCAAGGTAATGAAGCATATTTTTTTCAGTTTGAATTTTATTAATATATACAGACATGATAGGGTCAAATTTTATGATGATTTCTATGCACTTTAAAAAATTATTATTTCTTTTGAATAATTTGTTACTGTCTTATGGGAAACTGGAAACCAGGTTTTGATAATATCCAGAACCATTTTCTATTAAGGCTTGAAATTAGGATGGCAGTAATGAACTTGGGCATAATCCGGAATCATCAGGTACAGGCAAATGTGTGTCTACTGCAGAAATTGTAGATTTCACTCATATTTCTTCTGTTTTTTCAACCAGCTGCATTGAAGTTAAAGGTAATTCCTGGGTGGAAACACTTTCTAACTCCTTCTGATTATTAGGTTCTTTTAGTAATTTCAGTAGTAGCTGAGACGTTAATGGACAACTAGTGCTAGTAGCATCAGCATAGGTATTCTCTGAGTTTTGGAAAAACTGAGTAATTTTAAAGTTCTAGTTTATTAAGTCTTCCTGTCACTTTCTTTTTCTTCATTAAATTCTGATACCCAGACAGTTTTTTCTGTTTTTTGCTTCTGACATCTGAGGAAAAATAAAAATAGAAAAAGTGGAAGTAAAAAATAAAAGTAGAAAATAGCTATTATAAGTACTATTGCGAAAAGCACTTTTTCAAAGCACTCGGAAAGTCACTGTTTGAAATGTTTTAGCTTCTGAAAAACTGAGTATATCTTAAATTATTGCTTGGAAAATATATGAACTATTAAGATCACTACCAAGTATTTCAAGGAGGTGGTAGTACTCTTTTGTTTATTAAGGTAAATAAATCAAATTTAAAGTATCTATTTAAGACATAATGAAATAACGAAGCATTTTCTTTTGGTTTTCTGTATAGCTAAAAATCAGAAAAGGGCATATTTTTGATTTCAGAATACCTGGTATATTTTTAATTTACTTCAAATCTCAAATAGGTATAGTTATACCCGTTTGAGATCCTTTCTTCCTGAAAGATAATAACTTTTAGTTTAATAAACTATAGTTCATGTAAAAAAAAATGAGTAATTATGCTCAAATTGTTGCTTTTTTGAATTAAAAAGCTAATCTAAGTTTAACATAATATGTAACTGCACTTACCTTTTTTTTATGTAGAATAACAATAAAAAGAAGCAATCGCCAAAAACAAAAATCAGAAAAAAGGTAAATGTTGTACAAATTACTACGATTGCAACAGTAAACACAAAATAAGGATTAAGCAATTTGGTCAAATGCGTCTACGGTGCCGGCCTCTACCCTTACATATACATCGGCATCGCGTATTTTCATTCACATATATTTACAAGATCAGCTCAACTTATGTCAAAAACTGCAAAAAGCATTAACTGATAAAAATAAAGCAATATAAACAATATAGATCTTATGAATAAACTGCAGTTTTTGCAAACTTCTGGAGGAAGTGGTAGCATCACCAGTTGAAATTCTAAGCTATGCCATTGTCAACAACATAGCACTGTGCAGAAAAGAATTTTAGATATATTCCTAGATATCAGCCATACAGCATTTTTTGTGCCCTGTTGTAATCACAGTTTGAACTTTGTTATAAATAACAATTTTTTCAGTGCAAACTCATTAGATATGTGTATTACTTTCTTTTTAATTTTACGATAATAATGCATTTAGTATATTATTTGGCTTCGCTTGCAGTGTTACTTTGTATAACATGTTGTTGTTGACTAATGCTCACTTGTCTGACCTATAATCAGCCCAAGCCCACAAAATTCCTCTTATCAAGGAGCACAAGATACCCCTATCGTTGGTAAAAGCCTTGAACACCTTACAGGTGACAGTGCGATTGAGCTCAGTTTCGCCCCCAATTTTGATGGAGAGCACTCGGGAGGGGGGACGGGTGCGAGCGTTTCACACCCCTCTTCCCCTACCACTAACCTCCTGTGGAAGGACTTTCAGTTCGATGCATATTTAGAGTACCCCCATGCCGCATGGACATTATACATTTACAAACATGCAAGCCTTCTCCGGGATTCGAACCCGATCCCTTTGGCACGGCAGTCAGCAATGCTAATCACTATACCGGTTGGGCGGTTTTTTATAACATAAATATATGTATAATTCTTCAATAAATATGTTTGAGTGTGGGTTTTAACAAACCACAAAATGTTTGCATATTTAAACAAATTAAAAGAGAAAATAATTTTTTTTCATATTATTACGTTAATAATACTTCATTTTAAGTGTTAGCCATAAGCAATTTCCCTTTAATATCGTCACTGCATAAAGGCACTCGCTAGACATTTGCATGACAGGGCCGATGAGGCTTGGTGAGGGCCTTTTATGGTATAATAATATGTCTGAATAAATTAAATTGTTCTTATTTCAAAGAAGATAGTAAATAATTTACATTTATTAAGCATTAAAAAGATTAGTCAATGTAAGGTATGCCTTCATAAGAACGTTTTACAAAAGTTCAGTGAATTCCACTTCCATGAATCCAAATACAGATCACCAGCATTATTTTAGGTGTTTGTTATGCATCTAAGAAGCATTTAAAACAATTATGTATTGACTATATAACTGAAGATGTGAAGAATAGCTCAAAATTGATGAAGTATGATGATTCTGAAAGAAATAATGCAAAATCACAGAAGTTTTGAAATATTTATAACATGTATAAGGTTGGAAAACAGAATAGAGTATGATGCAAACAATTATTTCAAATATAAAGTTTGCATGATTTTGCAGAGAGGAAGATTTATCTACATTTAAATGGAAATATAGATTTCTTCCTTAATTCACTGATTCAAGTTTATTTATACAATTTTTACACATGGATGTCTGCTCCTATAGCACTTAGCATTTTCTTGATTTATATGCTTTTATTTTTTAATATTAATATTATTATTTGATTTTCATTATATATATGAGATATTTATTTATATACATAGCTTTTTCAAAAGAAAATATATTACATATTTGTAGTAAATATACCATTTTATTCCTTCTTACTGATGTTCATAGTAATTTTTATGTTAATTTGTTACACACAATTATCCAGTTTTTTTCATTACCCTGACCTACTTCTGTTTCAGTTCATAAGGTCAATTATAATTCTAACCAAATGTTTTTAACTTGACTGAAGGAAAAATAAATTTACAGATATCTTCCTTGCATCGACAATGTCTAGATTGAGATATGAAGAGAAAATTCATAATTCTTTCAACTTGCATGATGATGCTACCAGATTCTATCTTTGGAGTGCTAAGAATCAATTTTGTTATAAGGTAGAGATTTTATTATCCTTCAGTTAGAATGTGTCTAATTGGAAACTGTATTTATCATTCTTACATGTTTTTCTAATATTTATGATTTAAAATGTAAAACTATATAACTTTATCTGTTCTTAGAATCCTAGATATGTATCAGGTTGTAACGAAAGTTTTCTGCCAAAAAATATTCTTAATAAAGTTGGAAAAAAAAACATGAAAGCAGTACTTTTAGTGCGGGTAGTAATCACCACCCAAATCTATGGTTTTCTGCCAATATTTTGGTAATTTTTCAAAGCCTTCTGCCCAGAAACGTAGTGGCCATGAGTCGAAAAACAGATCAATTTTATTTTGAACGCCTTGAGTCTATATGGTGGGTGTAGCAAAGGATTCCATTCGAGTCTGTACACAGTTCAGCTTGTGAATGCAAACACATGTGATCTTGCATTATCTTGATAGAACATTACCTTTTTGTGCCGGAACTCAGTTTGACATTTTTCCTTGACAGCAGTGTCAACATAGACTGGCATCTCGTTGTACACCTTACTGTTAAGGGTTTTACCTTTTTCCAGATACTCTTTGTGGATAATACCACAGCAATCCCACCAGATACAAATCCTGATCTTTTTGTTAGTCAAATTGCATTTTGGTGACTGATGATGAGCTCATTGGAGGCAGACCAACCCCTTTTTCAGCTTGTGTTGTTAAATCGCAAGTGATGATCTGGTCCAGAATTTTGTCTTTGTGTTGATATTTAACTTCTAACTCTTTAGCAAACTCTTGAGTGGCTGCATACTGATACTCTTCCACAAGTTCTTGCATGCATCCATCATCAACATCAGTAGATCGGCCAGAGCACTCAAATATGTCTTGAATGTCATTGTCCTTGTTTTTGAACTTTCAGTCCCAAACCTTCACACTGTAGAGGGCCGCTTCCAACAATAGGTGCAGCGTCGTGCGGCACATGATGGCGCCAAATCAAAAAGGCGCTGAGCAATCATTAAAACAAGCAGTCCATCTCGCTGCCTGTCTGAACAGGAAAATTCTTGTCTTATTTGAACGCCCTTCCGGGGCTCGACTCAGATAAAACCTGGGAGCTACGGATTAGGATCTGTACCTGGGCAGTCTCGGCCATGGGTGTTTAAAATCAATCTCCACAGCACTGGAGTCATCGCTGATGATGGCTGTTTCAGGCTCGACAGGGACCATATGGTACTGTTTTGTCCGTTCTGTTGGTTGTGGTGGAGCTATAATCAGATATTCATGGTTGTCCGGGACGAAACACCCCCATCAGTGGAGTTGGCTAATTTAGCTAGCTTTTAAACTGCTTGAGGTTTCCAGTGGGAACCTTGGGCCTCAAAACTGCATATTCATATCCTTCCTTGGTTTTCCCCTGGGAGCACCTAAAGCCGACGTCTGTATACCATGACATAGTATTAGCAAGTTGTATTGGTAGTCCAATCTGTCTGACAGTTTTTAAGTGACTTTGTTCTGCTGTCCGGGATTGGGGCCCCTGTTGATGGCAGATGTTTTTACCATCCCTCCAAGGATGGGGACATGGAATGTTAGTTGCTGAGTATTCCTGTTGACTCTGTCTTAGCTCATTGGCTAGACCGATAGGTTAGCGGCCTTTTGGATCATCTCTAAGAGTTGGGGCCTTTAACTGTCTTAAGGCTGCCTTGAGCTTGCCAGGTCTGAGTACCCTCTCCTCCTAGCACACTGCCTTATTTGACCGGAAGTTATAACCAGGGCAGGAGTTCGTCTCTGGTGTTCTCTTCTGTCTTATTTGAATGTGAAAATACACGATATCAATGCGTATGTAAGGGTAGACGCGCTGGACAAATTGCTTAATCCTTATTTTGTGTCTGCTGTTACAATCGTAGTAATTTGTGCAACATTTATCTTTTTGCTTATTATTACTCTACATAAAAGAAGGTAAGTGGAGTTACATATTATGTTAAACTTAGGTTAACTGTTTTAATCGAAAAACCAATGATTTGAGCAAAATTACTCGAAAACTGTCTACCTCTCATGTTTCAACCATTGGCGTATTCTTGGACACATAAATTACTAATGTCTAAAACATTTTCCTTTAAGCCTTTAATAAGAATAATGTTCATCCTTCACCAGTCGTATCTGTTTGTAACACAAAATACTAAAAACCTTTCTTGAGTACTCATGTCTGTATTTTCTAAATTAAGATACCTCATACAAATTGATATCTGGTCTTGATGGCTGGCATCAGGGGTACGATCAAGTAAAATAGAAAAATACTTTGCCTGTTTGACTTTATTTAAAATAATTTGCTTTATATCATCCCTAATAAGCTAATTGTTTCATTCTGAATTTTATTGCCAAGGTAATGAAGCACATTTTTTTTAATTTGAATTATATTAATATATACAGACATAATAGGGTCAAATTTTATGATAATTTCTATACACTTTAAAAAATTATTATTTCTTTCGAATAATTTATTATTGGAATTAATGAAGTTTTATTTGGCTAAATATTGAATGAATATTGAATAGATAATTCTTTCAATAACATCATGCCAATGCTTAGTCTCTTTTTTTTAATAAATTTAAAAATTCTAAATCAACACATTTATTCTTTCTTAATTGTTCTAAGAAATCGGACCAAAGATGTAGATTCCGGAAATGTGTTTTATTTATTTCATGAAGTTTTAAGTGCTCATTTAAGTGGTTCCAGTCATTAAATTCAGAACTACTCAATTTTATGTTGCTGAAAAAATTTTGCAACAAAACAATAAACATAATTTAGCAAGCAATTCCTTTTCCGTTGTTTGGCAAGATTCGACAAAAGTACATCTAAAAGAATTTACGTTCATTTTTGTCTTTTGGGAAACTGAAACTGGAAACTAAGTTTTGACAGTATCCAGGACCGTTTTCTATTAAGGCTTGGGTGGCAATAATGGACTTCGTCATAATCCGGAATCATCAGGCACAGGCATATCTACTGTAGAAATTGTAGATTTGACTAGTATTTCTCCTGTTTTTTCGACCAACTGCATTCAAGTTAAAGGTAATTTCCAGTAAACAGTAAAACACTTTCTAAGTCTTTCTGATTATTATGTTATTTTGGTAATTTCAATTGCACCTGAAAAGCGGATGGACAACAAGTACTAGTAACATTAGCTTGAGGATTCTCTGGGTTTTGGAAAAACTCAGTAATTTTAAAGTCTGGTTTATTAAGTCTTTCTCTCACTTTCTTTTTCTTCATTAAATTCTGATACGCAGACAGTTCTGTTTTTCTTCCGACGTCTGGGGAAAGATGAAAACAGAAAACACTTCTTCAAAACAGTTGGAAAGTCACTGTTTGAAATATTTTACCTTACTTCTGAAAAACTGAGTATATCTTAGACCATTGCTTAGAAAATATATGAACTATTAGATCAATACCAAATAATTCAAGGAGATGGTGATACTCTTTTGTTTATTAAAGTAAATAAATGAAATTTAAAGTATCTATTTAAGACATAATGAAATAACGAAACATTTTCCTTCGGTTTTCCGTATAGCTAAAAATCGGAAAATGGCCAATTTTTTATTTCAGAATAACTTGCATATTTTTACTTCACTTCAAATCTCAAATAGCTATATTTTAAATTCAGTGGTACTCCGTAAATATGTCAAGCCTTTCTTCTCGAAAGATAATAAACTTTAGTTTAATAAACATGGTTCATGAAAAAAAAATTATTTTGAGTAATTATGTTCAAATCCTCACTTCTGAATTAAAAAGCTAACCTAAGTTTAACATAATATGTAACTGCACTTACCTTTATTTATGTAGAATAAAAATAACAACAAGCAATCATCAATAAAATCAGAGAAAAGGTAAATGTTGCAAAAATTACTATGATTGCAACAGTAGATACAAAATAAGGATTAAGCAATTTGTCTAACGCATTTATGGCGCCGGCCTTTGCCCTTACATACACATCGGCATCATGTATTTTCATTCACATATATTTAGAAGGTCTCCTCAACTTATGTCAAAAACTGTAAAAAGCATTAACTGATAAAAATCACTGCGATATCAATAGTATCTTATGCATGAACTGCAGTTTTTGCAAACTTTTGGAGGAAATGTAGCATCGCTGGTTAAAACTCTAAGTTATACCATTGTCAACAACATAGCGGTGTGCAGAAAAGAGTTTTGGATATATTCCTAGATATCAGCCCTACAACATTTTTTGTGCAGTGTTGTAATTGCAGTTTGAAGCTTTTCGTAAACTATGCTGCGAAGAACAGTTTATTCCGGGCAAACTTATTAGCTATGTAAATTAATTTGTTTTTAATTTTAAGATCATAAATAGTGTTCAGCAATGTATTTGGTATCCAATGCATTTAGTATATTATTTCGCTTTGCTTGCAGTGTTCTTTTTGTATAACATGCTGCTGACTAATGCTCATTTATCTGATCTATAGTCAGCCAAGCCAACGAAATTCCTCATATCATGAAGAGCAAGGTACACCTGTTGTTGCAAACAGCCTTGAGCACCTTACATGTGACACTGCGATTTAGCTCAGTTTCTACCCCAATTTTGATGGAGAGCACCTCGTGAGGGGGACGGTTCCGAGTATTTCGAACCCTTCTTTCCAAAAAAAAACGAGAGGAATTTCAGCTTGCCGCATATTTACAGTGCCACCATGCCACACAGACACTATACATTTACAAACATCCATGCCTTCTCCAGATTTGAATCCGGGCGGCAGTCAATAATGCTAACCACTATACCAGTTGGACAGCTTATGTTAATAATGCTTCATTTTAAGTGTTAACCATAAGCAATTTCCCTTTGTTATCGTCACTGCATAAAGACGCTTGCCAGACATTTGCACGACAGCACCAATTAGGCTTTTTGCAGGCCTGACACTATACACATGATTTGATGGCATTCTCTAGCTGACTTTTTGCAACAGAACTAGAAGCAAATGTTGATTCTAATACGGCAGCATGATATATCCATTTCAGACACCTTGTGCTTAAGGATAACAATATTTTTTTACACAGTGTCCTAAAACAACAAATGCTAAAAATCATTTGACAAAATAGATTAAACACTACTGCGTGAACTATTTGTGCAGATGATATTTTCAGTGACAGAAAACTTTTGTTAAAACCTGATATTTTACACTCAGTGTCAATAAGAATCTGAATAAAATTATTTTCAAGTACATGAAAACAGCAAGCACGCAAGTACTTTAAATGATGTACAGATTCACCATTTGCTGAACCAGCAGACAGCATGTTCTTGCTGTGTTTAATACTTTGAAGAATTTTAGCCTTAAGGAAAAGCACTTCAAACACGAAAGTTACAAATCTCATAATCTGATTACATCTAGCATCATGTCTTATTAAATTATTAAGTCTGAATAAAATTATTAAAATCTGGAAAGTTACTAAAATATTCTAAAAATATTTAGATCTTAGGTGAAAGGAAAGTTACAAATTTAAAGCATTTTTCAATAATTTTGGAGAAAGAATTTAGTAAACTCTATTTCAAAAGCAAAGTGAGAAATAAATAAAGTCTGAAACTATACTGGTGGCCATTCAAATTGTTATGCCAAAAAGAAAAGCAAAAAACAGAATCTTATTTATTGTACATATATGCAGTGTAATGGGAAAAAAACGAATAAAATTGCAGGTGGTTTAGGATACATAGCATGTAGAATGTAGAACACAAATTTGCCTGCCATCTTTGGCAGTAACAATGGCTATAATCCAGCTGAACATCAAGGTGAGATGAGCTTGGATGACAGATTCAGATACTTCATTCTATGCAGCTTAGACATGCTAGAATTCATCAAGTAGTGGCAAGCTGCTTTCTCAGCAACCCATGACTAGATGGGGGACAGACCTGGAGAATGTGCCAGACAAGACAACAGTGGAACACTCTTTGTACTGAGGAAGGTCAGATCAGCAAGGGCAGCATGGGGTTGTACATTATCTTGTTAAAAGATGGTATAATGCAGACTTCAAAGATAGGGCATAGCCAAAGAGCTTAACACATCAGAAATGTAATTGTGGTTGTCCACATTACCAGCTATGCAAACAACAGGTGACTGAGATGCATATGCAGTGGTATCCCATTCCAAGCATAGTACTGGGCCCATGTGATAATGATGAATGCAAGCTGGCAGAATTCATGCTCCTTTGTGCCTTTATGCATGCATTTGTTCTTAATGATGCTGTTCACAGAGCTGAGATTCATCTGAAAAGATGATGTGATGTGATGCCAATCCTGTATTCATTTGAAATGATATAGCAAAGCATGGAATGCATTTCTTAATGATTTTGAGAATTACATCAAAGGCATTATTTGCGTCAAATTATATTTATTTTTTAACCTTTTTGAGTGGGATGGCCATTCACTTTGTTATTTCCTGTTTGAAAGGATGACGATATCCACTTTAATGGCCATATCTTTTACTCCCATTTCCAAGCCTAAAAGGATGGGGTGAATGGTCAAGTTTGATGTCATTTGAATCAGCCATTCAGCCACTTGAAATGATATAGCAAAGCATGAAATGCATTTCTTAATGTTTTTTTGAGAATTACACCAAAGACATTAATTGTGTCAAATTATATTTATCTTTTAACCTTTTTGGGTGGGATGACTATTACATTGACTTTGGTATTTCCTGTTTGAAAGGTGTGCATGTCCACTTTTCAAGTCTTTTTCTCCCATTTCCAAGCTGAAAGGATGGGGTGAAGAGTCAGGTTTGATGTCCCTGGAGTCTTAACCATTTGTCACTTTCAAAGGTCTTTGTGTCCGGTTTTCCCTATCATTCCCTTTTCATTCTTGCAGCTTCAGAATTTGAAGATTTAAAAGATGTGCCAAAATAGTAAAGGGGCCTGACTGAAGAAAAGATAGGGAAGCTTCTGTAAATGGTTAAATTATGTAACATCATAAAACACAAAATCATAATATTGAATTGAATATATCAAGTAACTATCTTGTAACTTCTACCCAATCAAAAACTGTATACAACATACAATTTTTTCCTTCCAATATGAAAGCCTTTTTGGTACAAAAGATTTGCAACACGAAATATATGAACAATGTATAGTACATGTCACATTTGAACTAAACACTGTATATTTTAAATTCTTATCAATTTTCACTCAAATTTTTAGCATTTATTTAGAATTTAAAATTTTAACTTTTCTCCTATTTAAATTTAAACATTTCCATATGGTTTAAGTTTTTAATAATTTATGTAGTGTCAAGTTTTTATTTTTTTTAATCATTCCTTCCATGGAAAAGTTTTTAAAGATTTCAGATAATTTTCATAAAATATACAGCAAAGCAAATTAAACATCGCAAAGAAATATGACAGTAAATGATGTTTCTGTTTACTGCAACATTTGCGTGATGTTTCTTTGTTTATGAAGCCATGAATGTTTGGAAATTTAAGAAAACAAATTTAGGAAATCTATGAAAAATATTTCAGATGTGTTAAAAAAATGAGATGGATACTTGATAAATAAATAAAAAATAAATAAATGAAAATTTTAAAACTAAAAATATCTATAAAATAACAAATATTGGGAAATTTCATAACATTAAAATATAATAGAATTAATTTTTGTTACTGCTTTATAAAGGCACTTAATTTGGTAAGATAAATTAAAGTCATTGCTTAAAATCTCAAGATTTTTTTTTTAAAAAAAAGGTATGTGTATAATATGGAGAAATAGAATAAGATTTTCTAGAATGAAAATTTGCATTCTCTTCTGTGTGTTACTCAGCAGTCTGATTTGGAAACTGTGCTTTTAAATTTTGCCTCTATAAGGAAAACCATTTAGTAGTTTAATCAGTTATCTCTACATTTCCCTTCCTTTTGAAAAGGAAATGCACCTCTTTCAGGAAGAATCGAACTACCTAAAAGAGCTATTGTTGCAAATAGCAAGGGACAGAAGTCCCTTGCTATTTGCAATAATAGCTCTTTTAGGTAAAGAAAAGAGAAAAGAAAGAAAGAGGGGAAAGCATAAGGTACAATAAACCCTGTCTTTTTTTTAGGTTCTTACAAGTGTCAAATCCTCAACCTCAAAAAGTTGATAAGTATGCTGATAAATTCTATGATGAACTTAAGTTTATATTGTATCAACAGAAATTTAATTCCACTTAATATACCAGATGTGCTCATAAAGTAATCTGACAAATTAAAAGACCGAACGATAAAAGAAAAAAAGTGAAAGACTAATAGAAAGAGTGACATCTCAACTCTTATTAAAGCTAGTTTTAAACTGTTTATTTTTTCATTTGCATATCAAACAAGTCATTTTCATTTCCTGAAAACATGTAGTACAAAATAAAAAAATTTTTAAATTGATTTAAGGTGGATAACAAATTTAAGTTACAAATCAGATATATCTGCTATTGAAATGCTGCTACTGATGATTCAAATAGTGTATGCTGATGCATCATTATTAAGAACACAAGTATATTTGTGGTACAATCGCTTTAAATGTGAATGCAAAAGAGTTGAAGATGAAATAAATATGGGATGCACTTTTAGCTTCAATTGTTGCACATATTTTGTGAATGGTTGGTTCCATTGCCTATAAACAGTGTTTCAGTGACCTGAAGAAATGTTGAAAATATTGCATAGATAGCTAAGGCAATTATGTTTAAAAAGATTAATTTATTTGAAAGTTAGTTGTTTTTTCTTATTTGTAAAAAATTGTTCAGTTACTTTATCAGCATACTTTGTACCTTTGTTTCTGTCTGTTTACTCACTTATCTGTGCTTGAAATTAGACAAAAGAAAAAAAAATCTTAGCTTGTCACAGATTTTGAAGTCATTGTTTATGATATGAAATGAGTTACATGAAAATTATGTTTGAACATTGTCCATATGAAGAAAAAAGTTTCTTTCTAGAAAGTATCTCAGAGATTCCTATTGCCTTTTTTTTCTGTGTTTTTTCTTTGATAAATTAATTTATAATTATTTTCTTTAGCTTTTACTGGAATATCTTGATGATATCTCTGTTTTCAAATTTAACTCTGTGATGCCTAACTTAATTGGTGGTGGTAGCATAACAGGACAATTAATATTATGGGATTTGCAGAATGTGAAAATAGCTTCTAATGAAAAGGAAATGAAAGTAAGTCTTAGAATTATTTGATTTTTATGTAAATTCTATTTATCACTTTTACATTGTCAATTTTTTTTCCAAATTTTTTATATTTATTTATTTATGATAAAGTAAAGAAACCAACTTTTAAGTTAAATTTTAATTTTCACATGCCAAAATAAAATATATTATGCATCAATAATGCTGTTAGACAGTACAATGGAATTTTGGATCATAAATTGGTTCATGAAAATATTTTCTGTATGAAAAATATCTTGGATGATGCACAGTATCTTGAGATATGAACAAGTGAGCCAGAAACAAATGATACTTCAATGTACAGTGTACAGAAGAAGGTTTAATATATGAAGCTCATGAAAAGTGATGTCATAACAAAAACATTTCCGCATACACAGGGCAATGAAGTGGGAATATCAGTGAGAGATTGCCAGTTGCTGTGTGGCTTTCACTCACTATTTAACATCTCTGCTTTTGCTTCTGTTTAAATTTTATTTGATATCTCTTTTGTAATGTAAATTAGTAACATAAAATGTCATGTGACAAAAGAAGGATACTGACAGCAATAAATTGGGAAGGGGGCTAAAATCATGTCAGAGCTGAAATTATAAACAAATAAAAAAATGCGGTTCATGTCTCTGATCTTACTACTCAGTTTGGCATGGCAGAATCAATGATCTCCAGTATCATCAAAAATAAAGAAAAAGCAAGGAAGCTGATGGTGCAAGAGGAGGGATAGATGATTGAAAGATACTGAAAAAAGATCATAGATGATTAATGAAAATGGGGTAATCACTGCTTATTTGGACAAACAAGCAAATGTTAGCTGGTAACAACATTTATGAGGGTATCATTTATAAAAAAAAAAAAAAAGCAAGGTGATTGTATGATATCCTGGTTAACTTCAGTAAAAGTGTTGATGTTTTGACTGCTTAGAAGCTGCAATGAAGATGTGGAAGAGTTGCTAGAAGACTGCAATATGAACTCAGGATGTAAGAACTGGAATAGTGTCAAAGGCAGCAGTAAAAGGCAACTGTAGAAGAAATGTCTTCAAAAGACAAAAGAAAGAAGGGAAGATGTTCTTAGCTATTTGATCTGCAAAATTTTTGCTAGAAGTACAAGGTTTCATGGAATGTTATCAGCCTTATAAGCAGTAGTAAGCCTTAGTATAAATACTTAAAATGGCAATGCCTCATCTTACTCTAGAAACATGTAAATATTAAAATGTAGACAGAAACAAATCACACTGGACGAATTTTCAGAGGGATGGCCTAGGGATTGACAGATTTTCAATGGGATAGAGGTGAGTGGTAAGAAAAAGGAGAGGGGGAAAAAAAACTAGAAAGACATTGGCTGTCTGATATTTTTACAGAAAACGTTTTCTCCTCCAAATAATAACATTTCACACCTTTCCCTTCTTTGCCATTTTCTACTTACATTACCGATTTTCTTTCATGCAGATATTGTAAAATTTAAGTAAGTTTTCCTTTTTTTTTTAAATGTTTAGTGTTGTGCATATGTTAATATTGTATATATGTTAGTTTTAATAAATACTCTTAATTTTGTATTGTGAACTTGCATACAAGTACACTTTTCTAAGCAATTGTTTTGGGATTGGAAATTTAGTAATCCATTTTACATTAAAGTTTCAGTTTATAAACATTTCAAGTGACAAACTACCTTCAGAAATTGTTTAAGTTCATGTATGTAAGTTTCACTATATCATGTAGCTAACTGAAATTCCCAAGTGATGGAAATACATATTGAATTAAATTTCAAAGCATAATCATTTATGTATCTACTGAATTACCTATTTCAAAATTATGAATTCAAGTGATAACACTGAAATAGGATATACAGAAGTAATGCTGTACTTGATTGTAGTGTGGAATCATTTTATATATTTTCTAATCTCATTGCTTTTGTAAAATATTTTTATTCTTTGTTTCTAAATTATAGAACCCAGAATTATATGCAGGGTTTGAGAGCTACAGTGGTCTGATTAAATATTGCTTTATCCACATTGTTACTATCATTTAGTTTATAAATTTTATAATTTGCTATTACACTAAATTTATGTAGTATTATTACTTACAAATGATTGCAAAAATTATTATAAGAGATTCTTCATCAAAAACATACAAATTTATGAGTTCAAATTTATATATTTTATATTATTCAATATATTGCTTCATCACAATACACTCAAATTTATATTATTGTGATAAAGTAGAAAATCTTATGCCTGTTAAAAGAACTTCGATACCAATTGTGACAGTTCTTGGTTTACAAACTAGTAAACTTGAAAATAAATTTATATATTTATTTCATTTACTTCTCAGATGGTGCCACTAAAGTACTATTTTTAAATATGAAACAAATACTAATAATTCAGAATACTTAAGCGAAAATAATTCCTTTAATTAATAAAATAACCTATTAAATTTTTAACTCCTTTAAATTAAAATTCCTTCTAATTTTACGAAACAAAAGCAGAATAGCCCTTAAAAGGGCCTCTATTATGAGTCATTCAGCCATATACATTACAAATGTTGTGCAGCAAGGCCAAAAAATAATCATAACTTTTATTAATGCATCTCCATCAGGCTTCTATAAGATAACTTGAAAGCTTTTGCAATGTGGTACTCTGCATGTTGTGTAGAAGCTTCAAAATCCCTAGCATGTTTCGATTATTTGAATATTTGTACCATTTGCAAGATTGGTGAAAACTTCATCAATCCTACAGATGGTACTAATACTAATGGTACTGCAGATGGTACTAGAGATATGATTAAAAAAGCAATCAGTTTTAGTTGGGCCATCTATAGAATAAATAACTAACTAAAAATAGTTGAGTGGATATTACAACATTACCAAAATAATTTTATTTAAAATTCTTGTAGAATGTTAGGAAATTATGTGATCAGAATATGTTAGAATTAATTTCGAAGCATATAATACAGTACAAAGTCCAAAATCCGAACATCCAATATCCGGACCTCCTTTACACATGTACATTTAATTTTTTTGCCTCCTTATAACAAAACATGCGGAAAGTCCCGATTCTCACTTCAGCACTAAATAAAATACTTCATTATTGAAGAAATAATTATTTTAGCATAAATTTGTGTGATCAATAATTTGACTCCACAACTGTGTATCTGCTTGGCATACATCTCAAACACAAACATTCTGCATAGAAACATTGTTGATTTTACACCAACTAACATTATAGCCTTGATGCCAATCTGCCGAATCATTATTTATTATATTTTGCTTTCGTCACTGCATGTTTATCAACACATGACAACTTGAGTGATGGCTCATACAGGGATGCTTAAACATTTTTTTGTTTTATATTAGTAATTGAATAGTAAAGAGTATTATTCGATTACAGATTGAAGTTAAATGTGCTAAAATGTTGACAAGGATGAATTTAACAAAAATTTCTTTCCATATGATAAAAATAGATTTTTTTTAATGATACTCATATCCAAAAGATTATATTTAGTGCTCTTTGAATTACGAATAACTGATTTGTTATTCACATGAAGCCAAAACCAGCGGCAGAGCTCACATGGCCGCACTGGGCGGCAAGAGTTAACAGGAAATTTTCATTGTGATGAGAATGCCCCAATCATCAATCAATTAACGGACGGCAAAATCTGTAGTTATGGTTCTAGATCCAGAAAATACGGCTACCGATAGTGAAGAAAGTGACAAAGAGGTTATTGAAAAAGAAAAAATTTTGATTGACAAATTAGTTGGAATTCTTGACACAACAATTACAGAACTTGAACAATGGAACTTAGTAACTGAACAAGAAATTATATCTTAAAGAGAAAGCATTAGCACAAAAAACTAAGCACTTAAACAAATTACCTTGAAAGAAATGTTTAACAAAGTAAACATATAAATATTAAGCTCTTTTTTTTTTTTTTTTTTTTTTTTTTTTAATTTTTTTTTTTTATGTTGTAAATTTTGATGTCTTTTAGATCATAATTGCTTCATTACTTCATAAATCACAATTTCATATTTTTAATTTTATAATTTCTACATGCTATCTTAGTAGATTTAAAATGGTCTAATATCTGGAAAAATCCCAAATCCGGGATTGCCAAAGTTCCGATGAGTCAGGATCTCGGATTTTATACTGTGTAAATACTTTCATATCTAATGGAAGTGTAAATGAAAAAATACTGGTATATTTTCAAACATGTTTTTTTAAATTTCACTATACTGCTTCTATTGCATTGGAATTTACATTAAAGAATATTATATTATAGTTAATTTCCATAATATGGTCTTTTTGTTCAACAATATGTTACTTATGAATATTGTTGATGCCATAATTATAGGTAAAAGACTACTCATGGATCAAACTTTGGTATATCTCAAAAAGTACAATATATACTGAAAAAGGTGTAATGTGTATACACATATGTTATTATTAATATTGATGTAACATAATATAGTAAACCCAGTTTAAGAAAAATTTAGTCCAGTGTATAAGTAATAAATAAAACAAACAAATTAAGTAAGGTTAAATATCTAACATTTATTAAGCAAATTCATTCATTTAATTTAATTTACAGGATGGATTACAACATATCATAGCAAGACTATACTTTAAAACTGAAGAAACTGGAAAAAAAAAACCTTTCTAAATTATTTATAATTCACCAATCAGTGGGCCCACCACACATTACCTTAAGCTTTAACACATTAGCACAACAAATAACAAAAAGCAAAGAGACAATTTCTTCACAGAAAAAAACAAACAACCATCCCACAAGGTTTCTGAAGGACTGATCATATCTATAAAAATAAAAGAAACAATTAAGAATAAATTTTGTCTAAGGAGTATATTAGTGACTGAAGCAAGGCTCACCACTCATTTTTCCACTTGGAACAGTCCTTCTATCTCTTTCATCAGGAGGGTCCTACACTTCCAAGATTCAGCAAGCCATTCTTTGCTGTTTGCTATTAGGTACGTGTCGTCTTGAAGTTTTTTTTTTTCCTCCGTCAATGGAAATGCTTCTCTCCTTTTCAGTTCCAGCAGCTCTCCAAAAACCCTATGCAGACACTTTTTCTTCATTTGGCGGGAACCTTGAATTTGGCAAAGAACGAGGAAGAAACAGTCGCCCAGTTCCAGGAACCCTCTGAGTGCGAACCAGCAATTCTCCAGGGAAAATGGTTTTCTGATTTCCATTAGTTCGCTTTCTTCTTTCCATTTTCAATGCAGTAGCATGAAAGCTATTCTGTGAGGTCAAACTCCTCTCTGCCGAAATGCGATGTACACAACATTCTTGAACTAGTCTCATCAAAGGTACAAAACTAATACATAAATATGCTGAACAGCCAAAAATTTCACCCCTCGTGAGTGAAACCCCGTAACCTAATAGCACAGAAAAGAACTCTGTGAGTCAGGGGTGCAGAATATGCAAATATTCCAGATTGCTAAATGTTTGACAAAAAAGTTGCCTTCAAAAGGAAGGGATGTTCTTTATTAGAGATATAAAGAAATAGTTTTTAACAAGTTCTCTGAAAAATAGGAATGTTTTCCATTCCAACAACTTGTTGGGAAAATCGTGTTAACACAAAGCACTTGGGCAAATAGTGTTAGCACAAAGCACTGAAATTAATTCTATTACATAACTTTCATCATAATTAAACAAATTATAGGTACTGAATATTTAATCTAGCACTTGAAGTTTCAATTCAATCAAATACAAAAATATTTTCATTACAACTGTTAAAATATTATAGTTACACAGTTATTTGGATGAGTAATCATTTATAAAAAATTAAGTTTCTTCAAGACCTCAGTTGAAATTACCACCAAAGTCAGAAAATATGGATTCATAAACTTTATTAGAAAGAGGGGTAAACATTAAAATAAATAAATAAAAAACTAATTAAATTTACACACCAAATTAGTGTAACAAACAGAAAACTTTAAAATATAAAAGTTAAATATTCTTAAGGGTCTAACCAAAACAGCATCAAATAAAACAGTAAAATAAAACCAGATCCCTAAATTTAAGTTCTTAAACAAAAAGTTAAAAGTTAAAAACCAAACTTCACTTTAAAGGGCCGAAAAATTAACAAGACCAAGTTTAAATTTAAGGTTAACAATTACAGCTTAAAAAAAAGAATTAACTTACAACAATTGCTTTAAACTGAACAAGTAAAATCAAATTACTCAAAATTAAAATTAAGAGGCAATATTACATAACATTTTCCTTCAAAGACAAAATTTTCTCATTGAAATTTTCAGATATATAAAAGTCACAGAAGTATTTTTAAAAATTACTTTTATTATTATGCCAGTTGCATTTTAGTATGCAGTTTGTATTGTTTTATAATTGAGGGGAAATTTTATTTTAGACTAATTTTTTAGTTTCTTAAGTCTTTATAATTAAAAAATTAATATGAGAAATAGCTTCTATAAGTAAACAACACCATGAATGTGCTTGAAGTCTTGAAGATTTCTAATTTTTCTATTAAACTTATGCATGGATGTTTTCTTCTCACCTGTTACTAAGAATTAATATTGTAATATTAATACCATAAGATTCCATTAAAATATATTTTAAAATCATTTTGAGAAATTTTAATTCTAATTAAGTCATGAAATTTTTCTTAGGATTTAACTGTGTGCCCCAAATTACATCAGGGTAATTTTGAGTGCTATTACTTTCTGAGTGGGGTTCTTTGAAGGAAATTTTCATATAAATTTAAAAGCACATTTTATGTAACATGGATTTATAATGATATTTATTTTTAGTACATCTGAAAGAGATAATTTGCTATTCATCATATGCCAGATATTAATTCTAATCAAAATAATAGTGGTCCAAAGGGATTTGGAATTCAGTTTAGTCTTGCTTTCTAATCTGTAGCCTTTGCTAAAACATAAAATAATCCATAGTTATTTTTATTCATCATTTATAAAAAGGTGCAAGTTTGTAACTGCAAATTTTAAACTTATACAGTATCAAATGATAGTATTTTTTATTATAGCATTTAAAAACTGTGTTATAAATTTTCTTTCTTTCTTAAGGATGTCAGTTTTCAGCCTGTCATTGCACGTTATACTGCTGCTTCCAGTATGGATTACTGCCACATACATGGTTTAACCTACCTTATGTGGATACCTAATCATATAGAGGTAATAAATTTAAAAACATGTGATTTCTTAGCTGAATTTTCTATTTAATTTGTCGTTTTTTATGTTTAGTTAATGTCAGATGTTCTTTATGGGTAAAACAGTAAAAAATTGTTCTGCCTATATGGCATTAAAAATATTATTTACATTATTAATGAAATTTCTTTTTAACTGTGATAGATACTGGCAAAGGGAGATTGCAAGCAAAATGAGTTTAACCGTTCATATCAGATTGCTACATGTGGTTTAGATGGGTAAGTATAAAATTTTTATTGAATTTAATAATAGATAGTTTAGATCCTCCAAGTTTTATGATCTGTTAACTTAAAATCATTTTTATTTTCTGACACAGTATTATTTTTTATGAAGTATATTTGTATTCAAGTCTGCTTTATATGTAGGTCAGTCAGAAAGTTTGTTGCACTACTGCGTAAATATGTTCCATCTAAGACTATTTGGGTGACACTGCGGGGCGACACTTCAGACATATACCTTTATCGCGTGACGTAGCGGCTTCTTCAAGGCAAGTTTAGTATTTTTGATAATCAGTCGCAAACATGTCTCGACAGCTGCAAATAGCGTCCAAATTGGAAATGTGTGCAGTGATTCGTTTTTTGTGGGCAAAAAGATGCAACTGCACTGAAATTTATGGGCAATTGCATGAAGTGTATCGTGAAAATGCAATGTCACGTCAAGCTATCGCGAAATGGTGCAACATGGGCTCCTGCATGACAATGCAAGACCACATGCAGCAAAGCAAACATGTGACCTTCTGAAAATGTTTAGGTAGAAAGTGTAGAATCACCCTCCTTATAGCCCAGACCTTTCACCTCCTGACTTCCATGTGTTTGGTCCCACGAAACAAGAACTTTCAAAGCAACGATACCATTCGGATGCCAAAGTGAAAGCTCCAGCCCAACAATGGTTATCGGACATTGGACAGGATTTCTTTGCAGAAGGCACCGAAAAACTTGTGTTACGTCTTGACAAACGCTTAAATAATGGAGGTAATTACGTTGAAAAGTAGATTTTGAATGGAACTTTAAGATATAAATAAAGTTATTGTAAAATTTTGCTCCTGTTTTGTTTTCCTAGGCAGTGCAACTAACTTTTTGACTGACCCTCATAATATTAGGATGCTTTGATAGTTACTTCAGTACATGCAGTTTAATAAAGGCTGGTATATCTGAAATATTGTAGGCTTTAACGCTATTTAGGAATTCACTTATCTGGAGTATCTGTTAATCATCGTGATTCTGTTGATGATGCATGTATAACAAATATATATATATAGCCTGTAATAAATAATGCTTCACTTGCCAAATCGATTAACTCCATTTTTGGAATTTTATTAAATTTTAATATCAAAGCACTTCATTAGCTCCTAACTGTACATATTCAAAACAAATTTCACTAATAATAAGTATTAACACCACTAAATGACAAAATCATTTTAGTCATTGAATAATAAATAATTTATGTCAGAAGCCAATCTGATTAACTCTATACTATAATGTATTTATATCATAATAAAAATCTATTTAACCTGCTGCACTATTTTTGCTCTCCTACGGAGACATCTCTAAGTTGTTCATTTAATTTCATTATTCCCGTTAGACATGAGCTGTTATCGCTCACACGAACTAAGTATGAGAAAAATAAAATATAATTTTGTTGTATTCGAACTGCCGCAAGTGAAGTGAAGTGAAGATACTTATAAATTTCAGTTTTATTATGAATTATTTCTGTAAGGAAAATAATGAATCGGATGGTTCTTCAGTACAAATTATTGGCAGAAAGCTCGGCTCAAGAAAACAATTTTGTGTTTATTCGGATTCATCATCTGATCACAGCAATGAAAAAATCGCAGCAAATAATTCGACTTGACGAAAAAGAAGCCATAATCCTGGTAAATTGGACTGAAGTATCCAAAAGCATAACAGAATAAGAGGTTTAGGATACAGAAATAGAAGTGGACTTTTAATATCTGAAAAAGCATTTGCAAATCTGCCATGTTGATGTCGTCAGAAGTGCAATGAAAAAATCATTTCAGATGAAAGAAAAGCTGCCATGCAGGCATTTTATCAGAGTCAAGTTGAGCAAAATATATTTTTAAGAGGGTGCACTAAAGTCAAAGAAATAAAAAGAAGGCGTCCGAAGGATAACAGTAAAATTCCAAGATCACGTTCTTTCACATATTATTTTGAAAGAGTCGGAAAACATGATATTTTGGTTTGCAAAAAATATTTTAAGGATACCTATCAGATAAGCGACGGGCGATTATATGACTGCTGCTGTAAGGAACAAGTTTCATTGTTGATTGATCATCCTGGTTGCCATGTTCCAGGTAACAAAATTCATGACACATATGTTATAAAACATATAAACTCATTTCCCACATAAAAAAAGGCCACTACACAAGAGCTTATAACCCAAGGAGAAAATACTTAAATCCGGACTTAAATGTTAAGAAAATGTACGAATTCTACATCGCGCAATGTACAGAAGAAAATATAGAACCAGTGAAAGAAAAATATTATTACAAGGTATTCTCGATTAGATTTAATTTGCATTTTAAGCAACCATCTAAAGATACATGCAAAATTTGTGATTATCTACAAATAAAAATTGAGTCTTCAGACAGTGAGGAAATGAGAATGGCAAAAATCAAAAAGGACGCTCACTTGCGAAAGGGTGAACAGGCTCGTAGTCATATGGCTGCAGATCGGATGGCAGCATCAGAAGACATTGACATTTTTATATTTCCTTTTGACTTGGAAAAAGTTTTACCCTTTCCAAAATTGACTACATCAATAGCTTACTATAAACGAAATCTATATGTTTATAATTTCGGATGCCATGATTTTAATAAAAATATAAGTCACATGTTTGTTTGGCCAGAAACTGAGGGATCTTGCAGGTCTCAGGAAATTTCTTCATGTCTAGTAAAGTATATAAAGATCTGTGCTAAAAACTGTAAAAAAATAATAACCTGCTCAGACTCATGTATGGAAAAAAATAGAAATATTAAAACTGTTTTAAATTTATTGAAATTGCTTCAAAGCTGAATCAATTGAAATGAAATTTCTTGAAAGTGGACACAGTTACTTGCCTAATGATTCACAATTTGCTATCATTGAATCTCAAGCAAAAAAAGTTCAGAATATCTTTTCGCCAGATGATTGTATAATATAATAAAAACCTGTAAAAAGAAAGCACCATTTCATATGACGCATCAGGACTTTTTCTCTACAAGTACTTTAGAAAATTCTATCAATAATAGAAAGGCATCAATTACAGGGATACCAGTAAATTGGCTCAAAATGCACTGGATAAAATTGGAAAAGTCGAAACCCCATCAGATACAATTTAAGTATGACTTTAACGAAGATACCGAATTTAGTGCCATAAATATATGAAAAAGTGTAGCAGGTAGACCACTATGTCTGAAAAATGTGATCCAGCCTTTGTTGCATCCAACAGGTAGAACAGTGACAAGAGAAAAGATATGATGAACTTTTTGAAATGTATTCCTCCTATTAAACATGAGTATTATAAAACGTTAAGGACAAATTGACAGGATGGGAGCTCAAATACAGCTAACGAAGATGACATCATTTATAATGATGATAACGCAATTTAAACAAAGTAATAATACTCATAATATTATGTACAAGTAACAGAATAGTTATTATTCATTTGTGCTAAACTCTTAAATAAAACATATATTTATATAATGACATTTTTCTGTAATAAAAGAATAATTCAAAGTCTGAATTTGAATTAATAGTTTACTTTCACTTGCCAAATCGATTAACTCCCCCAATCACGAAAAAATTGTAGTAATAATAACAATTACTCCAAGTATATTCCATCTTATACTTTCTATATGTCGTCAACTCAAATAGGCGTTTGCAATAATACAGTCTACATCGTATTTTCAAATTTTTAATTTGAAAAGAAATTTAAAAACAACATATAATATTTTATCATTTTTCTCAACTTCTTATTTTATGGAGTTAATCGATTTGGCAAATGAAGCATCCAAATGTCCCATTTATCATGCTGTCTTAATTTATACACATTTCCTTATTTAAAATTATGTATATGAATAATGTAAATGTGATATTATTTATTTATTAGTAGTGGCTTGTAGCTAAAATTAGTGGGGGTGCTGTTCCAAAAAATTTTAACCTTTGTTTTAAAATTATGTAAAAGGAAGCAAACATGTATAAAAAGGAAATTTATTATGAAACTTCATGAAATCTTACAAACATGTATAAAAAGAAAATTTATTTTGGAAACTTCAGGAAATCTTACAAGAACAAAATTAAACATAGGTTGTTAAAACTAAATTGTTACAGTTCAAGCTTTATCTATTCATTTAAAAATGAAATCCATTCTTATTTTAATTTGCATGAAAAGATCAATAGTTTTCTCCTTGATCTCTGGATGACAACTGAGGAAATTTTTTCTATTGAAAGCACTGCAAGCGCATTTAGTCTTTTCAAATTCATAGTGCTTTTTAGAAAAGTTTTCATTCTTTTCAATGTTGGAAAGCAGCGTTCTACCTCTGATGTAGTCATGGGAACTGTCAAAGGAATTTTTATTAGTTTCATAATTTCAACTAAGAACATCATCTAGATTATTTTCCAAGATTGCTAAGTGTTTAGTGGAAGAATATCTGTCCATTATATCAATACATATAAAGTCACATATTTCCTTAGCTTCTGCCATCAGTGTCTTCGAAGAATTCTCACAGCACTTTGAGGTTCTTAATTCTAAAATAACAGTTTTGAAATTTGTTATATATTCATTAACTTTAAAAATGTTATTTTCTCTGGACTGCATTTGGTTGTATATTGTTACAACATGACACATAATCTGATAAAAAAGCTCTAATCAAAACTTGAAATTATCATCATTTAGATATTTTAAAATTCTTGTTGCTTCTGTATTTGATGTTGACTGAATTTCAGTAAGGCAATTTTTCAAAAGTTGCAAATTTTCATGAACTCTGTTTACGGTCTGTATGTTGGAGTTTCACCTTGTGGAGAAAGGACAGGGAATGCTAACATTCATATGCTTCTTTAGAATGGGCACACGTTGTGTTGATCTTGAGAAAAATGTTGGAATAGCCAGAATGTTGGAAAAAAATATTTTTGCGTTTTGGGAAATACTTGCTGCATTTCTCATTATTAAATTAAGTTGATGTGCATAACACTGAATGAAATGGGCATTAGTATAAACTGCTTTTATTTTTGCTTGAACTCCTACTATTTTGCCTTTCATGACATTTGCACCATCAAATGTCTGACTATCAATTTTTGTTCATTTCCTTGAAGGATTATGTCCAATTGTTCTAAAATACATTTTGATATGCCATCTGCAGTTTCATTTTCTGGAATAAAGAATCCCCAGAAACGCTAAAATATTTTTCCATTCAATACATACCATAGAACAAGGACTATCTGAGTGTATTCCGAAACATCTGTTGTGTCATCAGCCATTAAAGCTACAAAAGCTTTTCTAATTTCCATCCTTATCTCCTCGTGGTATATTTGAAATAGGCAGCCAAGTATCTCATTCTGAATGGTCTTAGAAACACCTTTGAAGACTACACTAGTTTCTAAGTGATTCTTCAAATCTGAATCTAATTTAGATGCAAAATTTACTACTCCTCTAAATACCCCTGGCTTTACTGAATCGTCTCTTTCATCATGTCCATGTAAAGGAGTTTCAAAGTTTCCACAAAAGAAAATGCAGTCTATTATTTTGCACAAAATTTCATGGTTCTTTTTAACCTTTATCTTATGCTCATTGACTGAAAGTCTGTATCCCTCACTAAGTTTCTATTTAATACTAATAGTTCCTAAAAGTGACAGTGAAACTACGTTATCAACATGCTTCTTTGACTTCTCATGCTTTTCAGTTTTTTATTTCATTTTGTTTATATTTCTGAAACCATCTTTTGTCCGCATTACATCACCTCCAAACAGGAAGCACGGGAAGCAAAACAAAGCTTTTTTTACTTCACAACTGCAAAGCCAACGTTTCCGTTGGCACCATTCAGAATTGAAACTACAAATATATTTCTTGTTGTTGCTTATGCCTGGCTGACATATTAAAATATCATGTGTTGAATTACCTCTTTTCTTAATTGTAACTTTCTCATGGAGAGACAGCCTAGAAAACAAAAGCTCTTGAAGTTCACTTACAGTCACAGAATTTATTATTTCAGTATGCAAGGACATGCTTAAAGTTTTCTGTAAAATAAAAGAACTGAAAAAATGAATCAAATGGAATAGCTGAAAAGTAATCTAATCAAGAATAAGCTGTATGATTTTTAAACACAGCACACGTGGAGTCAAAAAAAAAAAAGGACCACTTCCCAATGGCACACCAGATTTGGTACTGTAAGAGCGACAGTGCTCTTCTTCCTCTCGTCCATGTGCACTGTTCCTAAGTGTGCAAGCACAGAACAGCCAAATACCACATGCGCCGAGTAGAAAGAAATCACGTTTCCAACAACAGGCCAGAATTTTGGCACTGCAAGAGCAACAGTGGTCTTCTCTCCCTGACTCATGTGCTGCTTTCTGTATGCGCATGTGCAGAATAGCCAAACACCACGCCTCTGGAACTGTGAAGCAAGCAGTTCCATACAAAGACTTTCAGACCTTTTTTATAAACTGGGGGGATGGCTACTGACAATGAATGAATGTCAGCTTAAGTAGCTAAAAATTATGTATTGTAGAAGTATAAAGAAAGAATTAGAGAATAAATGGCACATTGTATTAAATATTAAAAATAATAATAAGGGGAAATAAGGGGTGCTGCAGTTCCACAGTGCTTATTATGAACCGCCACTGACATTTATACATCCGTACTGTTTGTAATGTACACCTTGCACACACGCAAAAAAAATTCGAGTGACAGTTTTGTATCTCCCATTCTCCTGAGCTGTTTGACAAAATTTAGGTTTATAGTTTATAAGCATTGTTTTAAGAGAGGTATTCTGATACAAAATCAGACTTTTTGTGAAATGACATACCAATTTTTTTCCATATTTCGATTTTACAACTCAAATTATGCCAAAATGCCAATGCACCTTTTTTACCACTCATATGCAATAAAAAAGGGAAAGGAGAGGAGGTTATTGTAAATTAAGAATTTTGTCAAGTGAATTATTGTTCACAGAAACTGAAAAAAGTGTGCCAAGATAAATTTTTAAATTTCTTAGTAAGTTTCTCTCCAAATTTTACAAAATTTAATATTTCAGCATAATTTAAATCATAATATGGAAAAAAAAATAAGTGTGTCATTTTAGAAAAAGTCTGATTTTTATGTCAATATACCTATGCTAGAACAATGCTATATATAAATCTAATATATACCCTAAACTGTGCTGCCGAGACATAAAAAATGCAAGTTATATTTCATCAGTTGGCTTAGTAGAATGATAGATATAAAACTGTCCTTTTTTTTTTACATAATGTATATATTGAGTTTCCATCATGTACCTGAATTCTTACAACTTCAGGGACAAGACTTGATACATTATTGGTTTTGTGCTCCCTTGCTCTTGGGTCTTGGGATTAGCAATTCATAAGAAGGCAAGATGTGTTTCAAGGAGTATGTACTAGTGTTGCAATCTTGGTTTTCTCAGACATTTCAAATGTTAGGAATGCCAGCTTTATCTACTGCAAAGTATTGAGTCCATGTTTAGGAACATTACTGTGGTCTACTATCTACATGACACATCCATTGGGCCAATTGGGATGCTGCACCATGTACACTGCTATGCATGAATTCTGCAAAATTTAGCTGAATTTACTTTTGGGAACATAACACACCAAGAGTATGCTGAGAAAACCTTATGATTTGAGACTTATATTTGACTGAAATGAAATCCCCCCCCCTGATTTAAAGTTGCTGACTGGATTCTCCCATTCTACAAGTTGTTGATTAATGGAAGATTGTAGTTAATCAGCAATGTGCTCAGCTTTTTCTGATCAGAGCAGAGCTTCCCTCTGATATTCTGAGTCAGTTTGCATTTCAGGAGAAAATGTATGATATCATGAATATTGCTGCCACTGATGTACACTTTAGCCAAACTTATGCTGAACCATTTAGTATGGTGGGAGTTATGATCTATCAAAAACTGATCTGCATAGTAATTGCCATGAAATGCTTTGGAAGCAATGTTTTTAATAAAATGGGAAGAGTACATTATCTTCATCAGATGAGTCCTACTGAGTACACCCTTTTTGAAGAAGAAGGTCTTTGATTTTTCTTTTGACTCCCATTAGGTACAGATAGGTGGCTTCTACCACTGCCCTGATTGCTGTTGTTTCAGTATAATCATTGGCTGCTTCATTGTTGAAATGCCCAGTGCAGTGGGCACTTTGATTCAATAAATTTAGACAGTCTGTAATCTTTGAATTTATTATAACCTTTTAAAATTATTTACCAAAGAATGTATGCAGACAAGATCTGCCAACATTTGAAGTGAAGACAAGCTGTTTGTAATGAATGGATGTTCTATTTCCTTTCTGAAATTATCTCCACCTTTCAAGAGCCTATTTTGCGGTATAAAGCTCTGCTTGAAAGACTGTGTTAAGACCAACCAACTTGTGCATTTCTTTGTGGAATTATAGAACAATGAAGGTTGAACCAACTTGTTTTTCAAGTTTCCAAAGATTGATATATATTTTCATTTTGTCCCTTGCTGGTTTTTTCAGATCATGCTGAGGTGACATACAGTAGACAGATAGATCTGTCACAAATTAATATTTTGCTAATAATCATGAATTATTAATGATTTGTTTATAATTATAAATATTTCTTGTAACTGTCATGAGTGCATTCTAGGATTTTATTAGAAAAGTAATAAATTCGTATGAAGCTGCTAGATCAAATGGAAGTACTTTTGCCATGTGTTGAATAAAAAGGCATAAAAGCTAGTTCTCTGAATCTTCCAGTAGCAGTAATCTCCAAATCTTGTAAATGCTTCCCTAGATTTAAGAATAGGATGGCAGGGATCCCAGGCCTCACAATCGAACAGGACATATTATTGTATGTCAACAAACTTTGTTTGCTTGAGCACTGTTAGTTTGAATGAACCCAGTCATATGACAGTTTGCATAAGGTTGAAACTTATATCCAGAGCATCTTTCCTCATTTTGACCATATATATCTAAATACTGGGCAGAAAGTCCTGCCGCGCACACCAGTAAAAAGATTTTTACTTTTTATATTGGCCTTGCTTCATGTGACAGGTGGTAGATGAATGTTCTTCAACTTTTTATTGGAATCATTTTTGCCATGTTAAGTTTGTAATGGGCTTTTCATGATTTGACTCAAAGCTGTATTTGTTCTGTTCTTAGTAGTCTCTCAGTTTCAACCCAAATTAGTAAGCAATAGGTCATCCACACATGCCTGTAGCTGTAGGCATTGCAGAATTGGAAATTTCTACTGTTTGACTGAGAATTTGTATTTATTTATTTATTCAATATTTCATGAATGTTAGTACAGATAACATACATTCAACTGCTATATTAGAATAAGAAATAGGAATAACTTACTTTAAAAAGGTTGTATTTGAAATGTAATGCAAAATTTTAACCCCCTCCCCCCAAATGGGCTGATTTATAAAGATGTGCAAGTTAAAATGATGTTGTATGATATTTCATAAGTAAATTATCTTGATAAATTTTAATTAGTTCTGTTTTTTAATGTAATTTCATATTTCCCGTCATTATAAACATTCTTGTATTTTTCATTTCTTTTATTATGTATTATTACAAATACTTCCATGAAAATTGTATAAAACTTTTATTCATATGCATCAGATTAAAGAGTTTGATAAAGCTATAGGAAATTAAATTATTAAGATCTTTAAACAAACTTGTTGGCTCATATAATATAGATATTTTTTAAATGTCTGGCTAATGCTGCTTTTATTCAAGTGTAGGATACTTTTAAGTATTTCTTGCCTTTTAGTACTGCATGATGCAACTGTAATAATTAAAAATAAATTGCAGTCAACTTTAAATGAGTTAATAATCTTTCAGAGCTGACTTTAGTTCAGATATACAGAGCTGTATCCACTTATTCCTATTCATCTAGATTTTCTCTGTACTGTAACAGTGCATGAGAAGCTAAATATCCAGTAGGAAATTTTGAGTGCAGAGAGTCAGATTTTAGGTCTGTTACACCAAGTGGGAATATGTGAACATCTAACTGAAATGTTACCTAAAATATATTTAAAATTTAGATACCTTATGATAAGTTTGTTATTGTATGACTGATTATTGAATACTCATAACCTTAAATAAGCAATTAGTTTTTTATTTTCTTTCTTCGGAAACTAAGTTTTCAACTGAATTGTATTTTTTAAATACAACAGTAGCATTTAAATTAAGTTTTTTTATGCTAATTTCTACTAAGGTGGGCACATTGCTTCCTTAATTTTAATTTATAACTGGATTTATTTATAATTTATGTGTGTGTACCTGTATATATCTGAATATTATAATCGACAAATTTGTTATATAGCGTTTTGAGATTTTGGGATTTAAGAGCTGCCATTGCCCATAAACCAGGACAGACTGTACCCAAATATTTCCATAACCTTGATGGGAAGTGGGAACCTTTTCATTCAGTAAGATATTGCATTTATACTTTTTATATTTCCTATAAACTGGCGTTATTTCAGTTTTTAAGTCAGAAATTCTAATGATTTCTTGGTAGTAAATAAAACAGGCAGATTTTAAGAAAAAGTCTTAAATTTAAAGTAAAATAACAAGATTATTTGAAGAATCATGAATTTTGATGTAAAAAAAAGTTCTTCATTACTATTTCAAAAAAAGAAAAGAAAAAGCTATAAATTATTTAGACTGTAAATCAAAGGCAGAATTTCTTTTGTTAGCTATGCAGATTACATGTAAATGCTTAGCATGTCTTTAGACACTGTAACAGTTAAGAATGGAACAAGGTATAATTGCAGTGGAACTTATTTAACAATTTCCCAGTTGAAATATTTTCTCACTCAAGCTATCTTGCATAATCATACTCTTTATGTAAAAAATTACTCTTCTTGTTTTAAGCAGTTTTGATGCTTTAACTAGAGAAATATTTTGATTATGTCTTTTTATATTTATCTGTTAATTCAATTATAAATTATGACTCCTGCCCGTATAGAAAACTTGATAAGCAAACAGTCATTACTCAGATTTTTAATGCAAATTGGATATATTTTTTGAAAGTTTTAAGATGTACATATTTTAAGTTTGACATCATTTAATGTTTTGCAAGGAAAGGTGAGTACTTCACATATAAATTATATCATGGCTATATTTAGGAGGGAGCTGAAGGGGCTGCAACCCTCCAACATTGAATTTTTAGTTTATAAAGAGAATACAGTTACAAAGGAATTGGTTTTAGATAAAAGTCACAGCTGCCCTAGCAACAGTAATGAAAATTAAATGCTAGCTATAGTAATAATATATATAACAGACACAGTACATTTATTTCATGCATACATTTATATATTTTTCTAATTAAGCATAATAACTGAAAGGTATAAATAGAAGTTATTTATGTTTTTATTTTTTATCAATTATTTGTCAATTAAAATATTTTTTAAAAGTGATAACAGACTTATTTCTGGGTGGTGAGCAAATAATTATTCTGTAACCAAGTACATAAATATATGGCATTAAAAATGTCTTTTCTCAATTACACTAATAGTATAAATGTTTATAAAAATCATTTAAATATATTGTAAGATGTATGAAATATATTGTTAGCATTATTATAAAACAATGATAACATTTAAGAATTATGTACATTACTTTTAAATCCCATTTTATCAAATATACAATATATTATTGTAATTTCAAAAGTAAGATAAAAATTTTCTACAAGATTGGGTTCTAAATTTTCAGAATGGCAATTTGTTGTAGTGCTAGCAGTGTAAGCTATTGCAATATTTACCCTAATGTAAGGTGATGTGTATCATCTGTCTAATACGAAAGCTGCTCGAAATAGGTACTAAGGAATCATTCTCTGCACCTCCTTTGAGTAGTTGCTTCATTTTAGCCACAGCTGATATTAAAATGCAACTGGCAAGCTTTTCATTCATGTAGCTATGCATATTGATTGAAATTCGTGCAAGGAATGACAATTTATGCCAGCCTTTTACTGACCACTCAACAGCACTTTATAACCACCTCAATGTGCCATTTCCACACACTCATTCCCATTATAAAATGTGTTTAGTTTGGTTTACTCTATCTGTCTTTGCATTTCTGCCAGATATTTTTAATCACCATGTCTATCTAAAATAAGTAAGGATATTGTTATGTGAAAGATCCTAAAACACATTTCTGTTTTATTTGTAATTTCCTTGTTTCTATTTTCTACCTGTCTGTCTCTCTCTCTATGTTACTTTTGTTCTCATTTTTCCCCTTTCCCTTTCTTTATCAAAGGTGGATATAATGTCATCTGATGGAAAAAGACAATCTGTAACATGTTTCATTTTGAGAGAAGTCTCGAAACTGAATGAGAAAGGTAAAACTGTAATATTTATCAAGGGGATTATTAGAATAGTTTAAAATTATTTTATTTTCAGATCACTTTAATCTATTTTAGGAATTAAAGAAGTTTCTGAAGTTGAGGATCCAGAAAATACAAGCATGGACACAAGTGCAAAGAAACCTCTGTCTACAGAATTCATTTGCGGTTGTGATGTATGTGTGATAAATTTGTGATATTGAGTATAATACTTATTCCATGCTTCATTTCATGATTCAAATTAGCTTTGGCTTTTCTGGCACTTATATGTTGTATGTAATGATATATTTTCATCCTCTATTGCGATCCTGAAATCACCATGCTCAGTTTTGAATTTGATAACTCCATGATATGAAAACAAAGTATTTTAATTGTTTCTAATTTTAAATTTTGATGTAGTGAATGAATTAATTTGTCACAGGATGGAAAATTGCTTCATGGGAATTTCAGACTGGAAAAAGATGAAACAGGAAAGTACATTAGTAAGAATCATTTTATAAAAATTTCTTTCCCTCATTCTTTTAACGCTCTTAGCTTTATCAACGTAAAATTCTGTATAGAAAGATAGCTTTCTTAATCATTACATGGGAAAATTTCTGCCAGCTATATCCGAGTTTTGGGTTGAATGTATAATGAAAGAAATGGAATCAAGGTACAAAGTGAGAGAGTTGGTTTTGGTTTTTGATTATAATAAAGAAAATGGCATTTATTCTTTAGATTTTGAGAAACTTTAAAATTTTAGTGCTAAATCTGTAACACTCAGAGGGTTAAAGACTTATTTTCAGTTAATTTAATTGAACATATATTTAGATTTCCATTACTTCTTTAACAAAAGCGCAAAATTAAGACAAATTCATGCAGTAAAGCTCCACACTCAAAATTCTTATTGTAACTAAATATTAACCTGGACTTCAAAACTTTTTTAGTATAATAATGCTTAAAATATAAATTACATTACATTAAAATTTAGATCATATGCACTTAAATAAATTTTTTATTCTTAACAACTTTTAGTTTTAATTTATCTGTGTATTATTAAAAAAGAATTTCTTTTTCCAAAACAGAATTTTTTTCTGAGGATATTTTTCTTCCATGATTCATAGATTTTAAAAACATTTGGTTATCTGTTAATTGTAAACAATGATCTTATGGTAAAATTTCAAAAAGGGGGTTAATTTTCTACTAATTTTTTTTTAAATGAATATAAATAAATGATACTGTATTTTGTGGCATATGGGGACCATTTTTTATATATACCATTCTGAGGATTTGTTACAATATTCTGCCACTGTATTACATTGCTTTATATTAGTTTGCTTTAAAAATCCACAAAATTTGTTTTATTTTTGAAAATTAATTAAATTCCAGCAAACAGGCTGTCTGCATGGAAGTTTCTTTGTTTTCTCTGTATAAAATGTGAATACGAGCCAGTTTCCTTAGAAAGTTCTCCATGAAGGTATCCTTTCCCATAACCCTCAAGTGCTTTGCCATAATTTAAAATAATCCAAAACTAATTAGCCAGAAATAACCATATTTTACATTGGATAGCATTTGCAGACCTCAGTAGTATGTTAATTGGTGCTGTGCATTTCTTTGAATTTAAATGAAAGGAAATTAAGAAATCTTAAAAAATAAATTATTTAAAAATTATTTTTTAAAAAAATTATTTAAATATTATTTAAAATTATTTAATTAAAAAATTATTTAAAATAAATTTTAAAATAAATCTTTTTTCTGGGGTAGGGGCTAAAAGTAAATTTACGAAGAAAAAATAAATAGGTGTGTAGTAAAATAGGGGGGAAATATTCTTTTCCAGCCATGCGACTGTTTTTAGCAAGATTTGAATGGTTGTATTATATTTCAATGGCAGGTTCATACTAGGTACCATTTGCCTCTGTTACCAATATTAAAATCATCTAATCTTGTAATATGTGTTAAAGATATGCAAATAGTTCCAGATTAGTCATATTGTCAGTCAAAAAGGGAAGAGGCAGTATTTTTTTAAAACAGTTTGGAGTTCAAATTAGGCATGTAAATGACAGCAGTAATAGGGACAAAAGATTCCCCTCCCCATTTTGTTGTATTTGCTTATTTCGAAGCAAGAAGAATAGTTTTAAAATAATCATTTATGAATGCCTTAGATGAAACATTGAGCCTCATCCTTTTTCTAGATATTTTAGTAGCATGTAATAAAGGTAGTTTCAGTATTTATTTACATCAGAAATTGGTACTTCTCAGTTTTACCGGTGATCAAAGCACCAAGAGTTGCCAATTTTAGATACCCCCCAAAAAAATCATTATGAAAAAAATGAAATATGAAAAAATTTCATTTCCTTTTAGTTACGGTTTTGGGTTATATCATTTGGCAATAGGCTGCCTGTAAAACTGGCCATAAAACCACTTTTTACTGTTTTCAGGCTCTTCATGTTAAATTTTATGAATCTGCAAAATGAAAATGGCACCTTTCTTTTCATTTTATTGTGTCAGTATTTGTTCTTTTGTGGCTGAATTATTTAAAAGCTGTTGCCATTAATAGAGCAATTTTCCTCATTTTTATTAATTAAGCAATAAAAAATTTATCTCATTAAAAGTAAAAATTTCAGTAAATTTTTTTATTATTATTAGTTAAAGAAATTGCTGATTTTCCCAAATGCTGATCTTTAAAATTGTCTTTTGTTAATATTTGCAGTTCATTCCTTAAGTATTTTGTGCTGGGTGTAAATGTTTTGGGATTTTATAATATTCCTTTTTAATGTAGTTAAATGTTTATCAGGAAAATTAATTTTGCTTTAAAAGGCATGAATCTTATGTGAGAAAAAGGAAAATTATTAAATCTTTGGATTGTTAATCATTCTTTGTTCCCTGACTGTTCGCTTAATTTTTCTTCATCTAAAATTATCAAAAAACTTTCAAACTGTTTTTTTTTTTTTGATAAAATTGTTGTTATTACTTATATTTGTTGCTATTTCTTATATTTTAAGTTAAAAATACACTCCGCATAAAAATTCAGTAAATACTGCCCTTCTTCAGTGAGATAAAAATAAATTCATATTGATGTCGCTAAGACGCTATTCTGCATAATTTTTAAATCCGGTTTGGATATATCAAACATTGCAATCTTATGTTTTTGTTTTACTAAAAATTTCTAAAATAAAATATAATTTAAAAAACTGAAAAACATGTTTTATTAAGATATCTCACTACAAAAATAAATAATTTTCATTACCAAGATTTCAAAAAGTTTAAACTATTAACAAAACATTAATTCTTTTCAGAAGAGTATGAATAAGAGTATTATTCTAGGATGGTTCTGTTTACTATATTATATGTTTTTCCATTCGGCGCTGATACATATAAATTCCTGTTCGCGGATACACGCGAACACGTACCATATAGTTGACCATGGGAAAAGCATGATGTTTCCAAATGCACCCCTGCAAGCTGTAATGTTTGCCCATGAGCTTTGATAATAGTAACAGCAAAACTAAATTGGATTGGAAACTGCAGTCTTTTAAAGTGAAATGGTAGGTCAGTGAGGATTATTGGGATTCGAGGTATGATAACACTTTCCCCTTTTCCTACACCTGTTAAAATAGTGGCACAAATTATATTCTGCTCTAATTGTATGATCCGAAACCTCGTTCCATTACACAGTCGAGGTGCATCTATATTTCACATAAGCATAACCGGTACATTTAGTTTCAATTGGAGCTTATGTGAGGGTACACCTGATAACTCTAATGAATTTAAAAACTCAGCAGGATATGAAGTGCTTTGTTCTGTATCCATGATTGTATCTATTGATAAATACTCTTTTATTTCTCCATGCACCTCTTTCAAAATGTCAATGTTGATATCGTTTACGATTTCATTTGTCGATGCTAGAATTGCTCTTGCACATAACCAGTAATCACTATTTAATTTTTTTCTGCAAGTGCGAGTAAACTTTAACAATAAGCTCCACATCGTTTTCTACCAAATTACAAAATTCCTCTGAAAGTAAAATACATCCTTCAGCATGTGTTTTCAAACGTCCATCGCCAATTTTCAATAGTGCCTCTGCGTAATTCCCTGAATCTACATCATTATGAAGATGCACTCTGGTATTTGTTTTAAGACTGAATTTTTCAACTTTCCCTCATAAACTTGTTGATTTGAGACAGGCTTTGATTTCATCTGTGGGTGTACCTTTCTGGATTACCGCCAGAGTTTGTTGGAAATCACTAGCCAATAAAACTACCATTCCTCCCATAATATGTGTACTGAAGAGTTCGGTTTAGCGCTTCTATAGCATTCTTGTGAGACATCGTACTTTCATCCCACACTAAAAGCTTACATTGTTGTAGCATCCTACTTCGGGAACTATTTTTACTGAAATTGCAGATGGGCAAATCTTCCTGCGCAAGATTCAATGCCAATTTTAAAACGGAATGTGCAGTACGGCCGCCGTTCAGTAGTGTAGCAGCTATACTAGAAGTCACAGCAACCGCTATTTTCTGGTCTTTTCTGACGGACATTAATAATAAATTTAGTAAAAACATTCTCCCAGTTCCTCCAGGAGCTTCGAGAAAGAAAAGTGCACCATTCCTGGATTATATTTTATGTAACACCTGATGGAACATGTGACTTTGTTCTAGAAGTAACTGAGGAACCAATTCTGCTACCAGATGCTGCAATGCAATGAAATTGTAGTCTAATTCTCAAGCAATTTCATCATTAAAGTAATTTTTGTCTCATCGTCGTGGACTAAGCATTCCAAAATCTTTAAGCTTCTTCCCCACCATTGCTAAAAGCTTGTTTTCAATTATGATCAGTGCTTCATTATAGATGTGCTCATTAAAAGTCATATGTGCGTGTACTCGCTGCAGTCGCCTACAAAATATCTGTCCTTCTTGTACTTACCCCATAAAGTTTGAGGATTAGAAAGGCCGCAAGATGATAGGGTTGCGTAAAGTTTCCTGATTTTATCTGGTGATCGACATTGTACAGCTTCTTTCATAGTTTCGTTCCAATGGTTATCATTCTCTAACAGACCCTGAGCTTCACATGCTTCTCTATACGTTCGACATTCTAGATTTTTAACAATTTTAAGGTATTTAAAGCTAGTTGGACCTCGAACATGATGCAATAAAATGCGTGGACAAAAACATTCAAAATTCGTTACATTGATGGTGTAGACACGACCAAGAGTGTCCGATGATTTAACCCCTGGCCAATTTTCAACAGGTGTACCTTGAATGCAATGTTGTCATTCTTTTTTTTTTTTTTTTTTTTTTTTTTTTTTTTTTTAGTATAATAACGGAGAACTTCCGAATACAATAATCTTTTCGCAAAAGTATCCGTCTGACAAAGCTGGAAAAAAGCGGTCAATGTGGTTTTAGGAAAAGATAAAATTCTTTCTTGAAAATTATTCTCATTAAAAAAAAACACACTGTCCATTTTCTAAATGTACGGCAAGATGTGTAACAGTCGTATATCTTTCATAAAATGGAAAACCAAGGAGCCGCCACATTGCCTCATTACTACTGACATATCGTCCTGGTTGATAGGTTTGCATTTCATTCAGAGGCTGCAACACACCTTTGTTACGCAGATTGAAGATCGCCTGGTCACTCCCTTTATTGATATATTTATAAATATATTTAATCTTACGAACAGAGTTGCAGGCCTCAACATTAATGTGAGCATTAAATAATTTACATAGAACGGATGAATATGGCACAACCCAGCTATTATCAAAAGTCTTGACTACCCCATTGTGAGTTTGAATTATGACTCTTCTACCATCATCTTCGAACCCTTATCATTGCGCACTGTTTCCTTTAGTAGCTCCCAGGGGAACGTTTTCGCACATTTGCCATTTTTCATGCAAAGTGATGCTGTATTGTGAGCTCATTGAAAATATCATTCATTATCTATCAATTTCATTAATGATTCTAATACAACCCTCACTTTTGTTTTTCATGAAACATTTTATAATTATTAAAAACTGTCAATTTTATTTAACAATTCTAGTTTGTATTCTGACTTTTTTCTGTATCTTTTTCTGGTGCTTTCTTTCTCTCTGGAAGGTAGCTTATGCAAACACAAGTATTCCTTATTCTTGGCATATCTGAATGAATGTATTATATTTGATGAAAAACTACCATGCATCCATCATCTTTTTTACTGAAATTAAGATCACAAAATAAAGTAAAATTTTGGCATTGCTAGTTATATTGTATTTATAGTGACAAAGGATGTTTATTATATACCTTATAATTTATTTATATATTTCAGCAAAACTTCCTGAATTATTCGCTTCACCTCATAGTAGTTCTGTGACTACACTAACTGCTTCTCCATTTGTAGAAGATGTATTTCTTAGTGGTGGATCAAGAACATTTGCTATCTGGAAGCATGGAATTCTGGTATTTTATATCATTTATTTGAGCATAGCAAACTAATGTTTTCTTTTGCAAATTAATCGTTTGTATCTGTAGGAAATAGTAATTATTTGTTGTGTAAGAAACTATAAATGTTTGCTAAAAAATAGTTTGTTGCAGCAAATACTTAAAAATAAGTTTACTGTTATTCTTGCTGTTATGTATTAAATTGTATGCATAGACTTTTTTTCTCTTCAGATCAAATTTTCATTTTATTTTATTAAATAATAATCAGTATAATTAAGATAGAATAACACACCAAATAAGTATTTATCTAGACGTCAAACAACATAAATCAGCATTATATTTGCAAATTTTCACAGGACTAGTTTCGATGGTTTTATTGAACCATCATCCTCAGCTCCCAAAGCGAAAATGAACGAGATAAGGTCAGGGGTTAGGCTACTAGCACCATCTATTAATGAAACAAGAACTAAAACATTCAGCATCAGAAAGGGGTTGGATTTAGAACATAATTAGTGTCAGCATTAAAAATGAAATGCTTTATACTGTGATACGTTTTGTAATAACTTTGTTTTGAAAATGTAAAACTTTAGGTATTAAAATGCCCTTAATTTTATTAAATCTTTAAAATGTCTCTGCAACTTTTTATTGATTTTGCTTTATTGCTTCAGGAGGGGTTTCATTTGCACAGTCACTAAATCACTTGAATTTTTATTTTTCAATGTTTGCATAATTTCAGCTTCAGAAAGGGTTGGATTTAGGATATGATTAATATTAGCATTAAAAATTTTTAGGCCTCAGAGGAAGTGATCTCAGAAATTAGTTTATTTGAAATATCTTTTCTAATAACATCAACTCTTAGGCATGCTTCATCAATAGCGCCTTAGGCATTTGGATTATTTAAAATCATTTTTGTGAAAGCAATTTTGTAGTATGTATGTTTTTCTGGAAAAGAAAAGTCGGTTCTAAATTTTTTAGATTTATTTTAAGCACTTAAATTTTTTCAGTATGTTCAAATAAACTTTGAATTATTTACTTACTAGTGCCATTTAAATCTGACAACAATGCAGTGATCATAAAGCTCTCTGGAAACCACTCCAAAAAATGCTATGTGTCAAATGTTGTCTATGCATAACAGGAAGATTATCTAAATTTAAACACTGAAATTGCCTTTTGATCTGTTTACCATAAGAACTGTTTATATATTGTTACATGGAATATTTAAGCAAATTGAAGGAGCTGTCTATTTTTTTTTCTTTCCATTATTCAAAGCTAAAAGCACACATTTTTTAAAGAACTATATGATAAAACAATTCTGTTTCTTATCACAATTAAAAGCATACATTCTATACTTTTCCTGAATTTTGCAGCCATTCTTGTACAACAACTCTCTTCTCCTATTGTTTTATCCAGAATATTTTTGCAAACTATTTGGCAATTATTTTTAACTCTTTTCAACCCTTCTCTACCATCAAAGTTTTCATACCATAGATCAAAATTTTCATACCATAACTGTGCTTCTAAATTGTAAACCTTGCATTGAAGTATTGATCCATGAACAAGTAAATTTTGAATCCTGGCTCTTATATATTAATGATGCAAAGTGTCTTCAACAGAACTGAATAAAATTTTTCTTTTTAATTGCCTTCTTTTGATTTTGATAATTCTTTGAGCATTTAACTTTTTTTAGTTATCAGTTCTGAACTTAGAAGATCTCTTTACTATTCATCTATGTTTTTCCCCTTCTAACCTCCATACACTTCCATATGATTTCACTTTTTTTAACTAAACGTTTGTACTTATATGACATTTTTTCTCAATCAGTAGTCTCATTTCATCATTTACCTCATGTGACTTTTAACATGCAGTTCTGATGAATTGTCATTGCAATAAAATTCTAGATTTATTAGATGAGTATATAAGATGGTGCCAAGGAACTTGCAAGCATTTATCATTTTGTAAATGTATATGAAAAGGAAGCCATGCAGCAAAGAAGATCTTTTCAGTACCAAAAACACCTGTGTATTCTGTAACAGTATGTAAGCACACTTCTGTTTGCTTAGAAAGCTAGCTAAAGCAGTTTCCTTCTTTGTATAAAACAGTGAAGTAAAGATAAGGAAAGGGAGGAAATATATTGTTTCGCTTCCTGCTTGTTGAATTTTGAATATGGTTTTATAGAAAGTATAAGAACAAAGTTCTTCTTTTTCAGGGAATAAAATTAGTCTGACTTAAATGGGATCTTTAACTCTTGAAGAATAGGGGCTTCAAAAATCGATAGAGTCTAACCCTGGCTGAATTTTACCTAATTTTATATTTGATATTGTGGTGTATCTTTTCCATATTTTGCTATATCAGTTAGTGGCTTAGCAAATATAAAGAAAATGAATTTAATACTGTATGTAAAGTAGTAGTAGTAGTAAGTTGTAGGATGTTAAATTCATTATAAATGGGTTGTTGATAAATTTCCTCTGAATTTAAATTATATTTGAAATTAAGCAAAGAAATAACCTTAGTTTATTATAGATTCTAAATAAAACTCTATTGATACAATGTCTCCCCCTTGAAGAAGAAAGGGAACTCATATTTTGTTGTCCTTGGAATCAATAGAATTTTATTTTAAATTGATGCCAAATTGTGGCTGCTTTTTTTCTCTAATTTTAAATTTTACATTTGCATATTTCTCTTCTAATTTCAATTTACGTAGATTTTGCAGTAAATGTTTGTAAATAAACTTTTATATGTTGCTAATTAATAACACGAACAAAAATGTAAACTTTACAGCCTTTTGAATATACAATAATAATCTCTTCAACCTTCTTAATATTTATGTGTTTTAATCTTACTTTAACAGAGAATATTTATCAACAAATACTTTAAAAAAAAAATGCCTTTAAGTTTCAAATTTTGTTTATCTGTCGAATCAATTCTATTTTATATTGGTGTTTAATCAGATGAATACTGCCTATAAAAGCTTTATTTGAGTTATTGAACTTGGCATTATTTCATCCTTACCTTTCATTCAAGGTATATGTTAAACAAAAACATGACGGGATATGAATACATTAATGAAGTATATATGAAATAATATTGCAGTGATGATCCATGTTTTGTGTTAAGACACTGTTTAAGCATGACATTTTAGATGCCCTTGGTATTGATATGTAATATGGCAAATACTTAAATTTTTATGAAGAAGTGTAACATGGTAAAGCACATGTTATGATTTCATTCAGCTGCTTTTTTTTTAACATCTGCTTCCACCCCTAAAGTTTCTCTATGAACTATAGTGAAGAGGGGAATAAGAAAAAAATACAAAAGGTTAAAATGATATGTTTTTGAAATTTTCACCTTAATTTTTAAGATGAAATACAAAAAAAAAAAAAATACATTTGTGGATGACAAAAAAAAAAAAAAAAAAAAAGTGGCGAGATATTTGTTGCTACCTCCAGAAAGCTTAAAGTGGAATAAAGCTGAAATGGGGCAAAACATCTACCATATAATATACTGGCATTATTCTCATTTTTATTACGTATGGTTAATATTGTATGTGCAATATTTTTCAGAATTCATAAATTATTTCACTTGATATGAAATCATTCATGGTACTGTGTGAATGATTTATAGATTTTGATACTTAAATCAGTAATGCAATACACAGCAGAATTAGCTGCCTTTTTGGTAATGATAACGAAATTGAAAAATTTCTTTTAAAGTATCATTTTCTTTCAATTATTGCAAAGACAAAAATATTTCTATACAAAATAGAAGGAGAGCTATATGAAAATCAGCTTAAATGTAATACTTTTATTATATTCAAGTTATACAGGAGTTATTTACACTGTTGCACATTTTCAGTACACAGTGCACTCTCAAATATCTGTGCATGAATTATCCGTGTGTGGCAGTGCCATACATGCACACTAAGTGCTATGGGTGAAAGTGTGTAAAAACAAACACGCACAAGTACAATCATGCTCTAAAAGCTGCTGAATTGTGTCTTTAGGTTTAATTTCGAACTGCAAGACAGTTGTTTTAGTAGTAAAGCAAAAACTTACATTAACTGAAAGATTTATATGGCAAAAAACTGAAAATATAAAATTCTTCGAAAATGTTGATCAAGAAAAGATCAGGCAATGGTTCATTGGTGATGCAACTGAGACAAGCTTTCAGTGCTTGATTGCTTATGTGTTGTGGATAACATTTCAAATGTCACAAGAGCAGAAGAGGCAGAGAGTGGTACTGAAAATACAAGCAAAGAAGATAGTGATAATTACATTAGTCTCAAGACAGCAATGACTTCTGTTGAAATTCTGTTGGACTTCATTGACCAAAGAGGATTTAAATAGAATGCTATAATAGCACTTTGAAAATATGCAATGAAATATGACAAATATTTAAGCTTTCTCAAAAGCAAAGTAAAAATTACTGATTTTTTTAAGAAAGGAACACATACAATATACATTAAAAATGATAGTTTGGATTATCAATAACCTTCTTCCCTGGCATTCTTCCACGTTTAGTTTAATTTTAAAATAAACTTCGCACTTTGGCAGCTGAGGCTGATGGTTCAGTAAAACCATCGAAACTAGTCCTGGAAAATTTGCAAATATAACGTTAATTTTTGTTGTTTGACTTCTAAATAATTAAGAGTGCACTGCATTTAAAAAAAAAAATTTAGTTTATTTATTTTGTTAATTAAATTATGTTATTAATCTTGCTGTAGTTTTCACATTTTACATGTAATTTTTAAAAGAATTATATTATTGTATAATTTGATGTTATTAATTCCATATTACTTTTAGAATCCAATATTATTGCGAGAGATGCATACTTATATTACTTCAGGAGAGTGGTCTCCTACAAAACCTTCAGTTTTTATTGTGGGATATGATGATGGCTCTATTGAAGTGTGGAACTTATTGTCTAATATCTATGAACCTTATCTTGTATACTTTGTATCAACTTCTGCAGTAAACACGATATCATTTCAAACTCTCTCAGGTATTTACTGCTTTAACTCTCTCTATGTATATCCATATATATATATATATATATATACTTTTAATTAGCAAGTAATAATGTAGAAGCTATGGTACATTCGAAACCTCTAAAATCCTATTTGTAAAAGCACAGTTGTGCCAAAAAATTACATATCAAATAGAATCAAAATACCATTATTAACAATAAAACATGACTTAAAAGAAAAAATAATAAATGAGACAAATAATTGAATATTTATAAAAATGTGGGAAAAGTAGAAGTTGTAAGAAAAAGTAAAAGTTGCAAGAAAATGGGAGAAAAACACAATTATGTACAAAAAGATCAAAATGGCAATATTCCATTGAGAGTCACACAACAGTATCGTCAGGGTAAAAGTACTATGCAATTCCCACTGAAATATTACCTCCACCCATTTCAACAAACAACCAATTGCAATAATTAATGCAGAAAATTATTTAATGATACTTATCAAATCATTTAATGCTTATCGATATCGTCTCAATTGGGCGTTCCTTTTCCCTACGCGTGGAAGAAAAGTTAGAAGGAGAAGTAATATACAACATATTTCATCAAAATTCTTAAAGAATAATTAAAACTACAAGAAAATTTTTTTAAAAATAGTAATACATATAAGAAACTAGGAAACAAATACTGCAGAACTGTCTTATGACTAATAAAACTTTAATCAAGTAAAGTGAACATTGGAAGAAAGAAATTTAGAGATCCAAAAACTGTAATATGTTTGAAAAAATAAAAATTAAATTGGAATTCTAGAAGGAATGCCATATCAGGCCAATTTTCTTAATGAAACCTTTAAAGTAAAAATTATGGGAAGAAAACTGAAAAGTGGAAAGGAATAGTCAATATGTCCTATTACAAAAGGGTGTAAGAATAACTTGAGAGTTTAAAAACTTTTTTATTTGGAGAACTGCTGTAATTGAAAAGAATTACAAAATCAGTATAATACAAAATAATGATTATACTGAAAAGAACGAAAATGAAAGCTAAAAACAGAAAATGTAATTAGCAGATGCCAAAAATTTTTTTACATTTTATAATTATATATATTCTTTTTGTATATGTAATGTAAAATATCTGTAAATCAAAATTATAATTTATAGTTTCATATTTTTTATTATGGATTCAACATTCTACATTCTATGCTATCAATGTTTCCATGTCATTATATCCAAGTCTATTGTTTTATTACAATGAGTTAGACAAAATATTGTAAGTGTGGATACACCAATGGAAACATTCGTTTGATTCAGCAAGTATCACGGTGTGTATCAAGATGAAATTAATGCTTCATTCTTCAACAGGAAATGTATCTACAAAATGGAGGTATGGATCTTCGAAGTAATGTGATTAGTTGATAAATTCTACACTTGAGCCATTCTGTTTAGCTTTTCACTGTGCTAAACATTTATTTTGTGCTTGCATAATATTTTGATCATCTATTCAAACCTTCGCTTATATAAAATGCTCAGTGGCAAGATCTAGAAATGTAAAGACAAAAAAAAAAAAAAATTCTATCATCATTTTACTGAGGTATACTAGCGCTTAAAGAATTCAGTCCGAATGTTTATACTAAAATGATTTCAAGGATGAGGCCAGATGTTTATTGTCTACTTGAGTTTTAGATATAAATTAACAGAGATGTCATGATGGAATAAACTGTACTTCTTTTCAGTAATACAAAATTAATAAAAGTGCTATGAGTTTTCAGCTGAGCATGATACCTTCAATTTAAATTAAAATTTTATAGCTTTGATTTAGTAATTTTGGAAAAGCATATTAATTGTTGTGTAAAAATAAGTAAAATGTAACAAGATTTTTTTTTCTTTAAATGATTCTGTAGTCTTAAAATGTATGAGTACATTTAATGTTGTTACTTTGGTAATAGTATATGCTAAATATGTTTCATATCTTTTCCATATTGCTACTGCAGACTGTTCAAAAATCTAAAACCTGGAAAATCAATGAAATATGTGATTCTGTTATGTGTGTTGGTCAAAAAAAGAATTATGATTAATTCATCCAGCTGCTTTTATCATTCTTGGATGTGTATTATCATCCTTCCACATTAATATCATCCTTCGATACATCTGCTAACATCCTATGCCATTAGATTCCATTGTTGTATTCTTATACTAAGCCATTTTCTATAATGTATCTAATGCATAGTTAGAGAAGAGTTAATATGTGTATCAAGTTTGCTGATTCAAGAGATTTATAGTTGATTGTACAAAATTCAACAAAAATTAAATAAATAAATCTTCAAAATTCTGTAATCTTAGACTCTGCAGTAACAGAATTTTGTAGAAAGGAAAAGTGCAAGACCATATGGATCTAAAATTTGAAAGAATTTTTAAATTTTTAATTCAAAAATAAATTGATATCAGTTTTAATATAAAAGACTAAGTAAACAAATATAAAATTTAGAGGGGTGCAAAGGGAATATGACCATATTTACTGTGGGTGTGTTTCTCTTCCAGTGTGAGTGATTACCTTACATTTGAGTTGAGTAAAGGAGTGCCTTTGTATTCTGAGAGTGACAAATGCACATTTGACTGTAGTTTTAATCCTAAAATTATATATTATTATATATCATAAAAATATTTGAATTTTATTGTTGGAATTGGATAAGACAAGCTTTTAAACAAATATTATTAATTATTACTGTATTCTTTGATTTAATTCATGATTATTGGAGAAGTTAAAACTCCTCCAATATTCATCATTTGGTGTGTTATTTTAACTCAAATTTAATTCACAATCTTACAGAAAATGAGCAAACTGTGGCAATAGGAGATGCAAAAGGAGTTGTTTACACATTGACTGTACCACATCACTTATGGAAACCCACATATAATGAAGTAATTAAATTTTAAAAGTATTTCCGTTCTTATGAGCTTTTTGTTTAAATTTATTTTTTCACAATATATTTGTAGTTCAGTTATTGATTCATGTGTGCTTCCATTTCTATAAGTTGCATCAAAATTTTAAAATCAAAATGCAGAAATGTAGAATAATCATTATTGATTATTCTCAACTGGAACTGCTCACAATTTTCAGAAGTTAATACGCATATAACAGGTCTCTTCATTAAATTGTCTTTTTTAGTAACAGGAGAAATGGCATAGAAAAATGGCTCAGTTCCTTTTCCTTCATATTTTATAAATGCTAACTGATAGGTTTTACTTTTATATTTGTTTATTCAACTTTGTAAAAGTAAACCTAGCTTTTACAAAGTTAACAAAAGCAAACAGAATCAATAGTTTTATAGTAAGAAGACTTTTGTTTTTAAATTTTATCACTTTTCTTCCATTTCTTATTAAAAGAATTATCAGTGATCATTATATTTTTATATAATATTCTTTTCTTCACTGTCTTTTTCCTTTTTAAATATTTCCTGATATCTAAAAATTCTGACTCATAATTTCTAAATAAATTTGTAAAGCTAACAGAAATTTCATATGTAGAAAGGCTGGAAAAAAATATTCAAATTCCTCAAACTTTTTTCAAGTGAGAAAGAAATTAGGACCCCTTACTTTTGTCACCTTCAAAAGCAATTTTTTAGTATATGTTATTATCATTCTATTTGTATTTTTAAAATAAAATTAATTAAAATTCATTTAATTTTATATTGGCATTAAGTAATTAAGTTAATGGAAGAAAATTTATGTTTATTTTCAGTACTCCAAAGCTATTAGAGTTTGGATAATCATTACAATTTTAACTAAACGTTATTAATGAGATGGATGAGTTTGCGCGCGGCTACTTTATATTTGGTAGCAGCACCGTCATAATGTTTTAAATCCTGTTTTGTTTCTTAGATTAAATTGGGAAAACTGTACATAGACTAACCAGCAATAAATTTCATAAAATGTCAGTCGTGGGAAAAAATTGATAGATGATAGTAATGTGTCATTTCCATACTCTGAGATTTTCCGCTATAGTGTGGTATATGCAATTAATTTGAATCATATTTTTCATCTTTTTAAAAAATCTAGGAGGACCACAAGGCCAGGCTTCAAGGTCCACAAACTGAGAAATGCTGTTATAACACATAAATTATTAAAATCTACCACAGTAATGAAATCATTTCTAATATCAAAAAATAAAAAACATGCATTCTGAAATTGTTTTTACACATTTTGTAGACAAAGAGTACAGAAATACCAGGCCTGACAAAATGTGGCTGAATATCATTGTATTATATCGAGAAAAAGTAGACAGTAATTATGCATTTTGTATTTGACTATTTCAAAAATAAAGATTGTCATCAAACAGTGTTATGTGCGATTCAGCGACAGTAATGGATAAGTGTGACATTACAATCCATTTATCTTTTGTCCAATCCAGTCTTTTGCTTTCATTTAATGTAAGTTCAATTAATTCTTGATAAGGTAACCTGGAAGCATTTGTCCTGCCATTAACTAATTTTAAATGATTAGTGTATGTTTTAAGGAATTTCTTTGTGTGATAATCTCAAAGTTTGAGATCATATTAATTTAAATTTTGTGTATGCTGTATCCATAATTTTATGTGTTGATTATGTAATTAAATCAGTAGTGATCTGGATTTTGGTCCTTCAAAATTCTGAATGACTGGCAACAATATAACAGAACCTTTACCAGCTTTTATAGTCAACAAGAGCCAACACTTTCACAGTGAACAGGAAAATCTAAAAGTACCACAGAATAAGTGAAGATTGCTTGAAAATCTGATATTATTTATTTTACGCTCTGTTAGGTAGTTCTAACACATAGATGCTTTTTTTTTTTTTCCTTCTTCTTTTTTTTTTCAAAAAAAGTGCTTCACACTCAGATTATGTGACTCAGTGAAATGTCAATGAACAAGCAATCCTCCCAACCTAATTTAATTAAAATTAATATTGATAAAAAAAATATAAATTTACCGTAAGGTGGCAAATAGTTACTGAATAAAATGCTCAGTATTTTATTGATTAAAGTTATTTCTTTGTGTAGTTTTTTTTTTTTATTTTTTATTTTTTTATTTATTTTAGCCTTCTAAGTGATACGGCTTTTTGGATGTGCTTGTGAAGAATTTATTTAAACAGCACGTATTTGCTAAATTTGAACAATTAATTATTATAATCTCTGTTCTCATAAATTTTCATTCCTTAAGATAATATTTAGATCGTCAAAGAAAATTAGGAAATAAAATATTTTAAATAATAAGGTAACTGATGTATTTTCCAGACAGCTAAATAATATTGTAAAACAGATTTTTTTAAAGTAATATTTCATGCAAAACTTATTTTATAGCTGGAATTAACAATACAGTACATAAATAAAGAAGCAGACAGAATACAAAAGTTGAGTTACGAAGAAAAAATGCCCACTGAAACACCTGAAGAAACTTTTATACAACAAAAAGAGAAAGCAAAGGTATAATCTCCAGATTTATTACAAATACTAATTTTATTAACTGTGTCTTTTAATATTATTGTTGTAGAGCATATATTTAAATATTGTTGTTGCTATAAATTTATTTAGGTTCAGTACAATTATGTCTTATCCCAATTATTAGTATTGATTTTAATCAGAAATTGATATTTAATCAACTGCAATGGTGAGCTTCATTTTAGGCATTAATTCCAATTAGAAACTCAATAAATACCAAAGGATGGTACATCTTTTGAGGGTAGAGATTATTACATGCAAATTCTTCAAACAAGTAATATTTAAGTTATACCTTAAGAGAAAGATAAATGTTTGTAATATAAAGACCTTCCATAAGCTGTGTAGAAATAGTCTGATATGAAGATGAAAACAAATCAACAGATTACAAAAACAATCTAAAATCAGAATCAACAATCTGAAATTAACAGAATTTTGTGAACGGAAAGACTTTTAACTCAGCAACTGTTTTTCTGAATAATGTTCAGTAGAAGAAGAATTGAAAAAACGACAAAGCCAATAGTGATTAATGATAAAAAAAATATTAACTCCTCAGATGTCACTAGGCATTCCAATTTTATTTTATTCTTTTGATTTCTATCCTTTAATTCAGTTATGACCACAGGATAATTCTCAATTATAGGTTTCTTAGTTCCAAATGAAAAAAGCCGACAATTTTTATTTCGGATAGATTCTAATTTTAAAGATCTTGCTAAAGCATCTTTAATAAAGGATCTTTCACTACTTTGATCAAGAAGAATGCAAGCAACTTTAGCTTCATTTTCATTGCAAGCCCAAAACAGTGCATGTTTGAATAAAGTATTTTTCGAAACAGAAATATTACTCTGAGAAACCAAAATGTTAGTATCAACATTTCAGACTATAATTTCCTTCTTCTAATTTGAGGTATTTGATTCATTTTCAGATAATTGACATAAATTTGATTTTTTCACATTATTTTTTAAACACATAGATTCATGACGATTTCTATCCCTGCAAAACAATTCAAATGATATTTCCTAAAACATCAATTATGCGCTTTAAAAATGTTTATTTTCTCAGTTATCCCTTTACAATATAAAAGAATCATGGTGTTTCTCACAGAAGATGCATACTCGCTGTACTGTAGTGTTAAATACACTAGTCGTGGGTGTATTTCTGTTGTGTCTTTTATTTACAGTTTTCTGATTATAACAATTAGTAAATGTTTTATTTTCACCTCAAGCCAATAAAATGCTTTTGTGACATTTGGCGTCCTTCTATAAGAATAAAATCACATTGAAAATGTCAGTGTCGCCTTCATCCCTTTGCCTGTTAAATTCTAAAATTAGATGAGGCAAGATTTTTTGCAAAATAGGCATTAACAAATGCCCAAAAGAGCCTGATGTAACATTTATTGCCTCTAAATTTCGAACAGAGGTCTTAGGGTCATCATAAATTCTGCATAATGCTGAAACATTAGAAAATCTCTCTCTCAGAATTTTTATGCAGTTGTCATAATTATCATTAGATAATTCGAATCCTGAAACAACATTGGCAGTTTCACCAGTTAAAAAGATTTTTAAGATACAGGAATTTTTCAACTTTCGAAATGCTTTTGTTTCTGTCAATCATTCTTTCGAAACTATTCCAAAACTTTTACAGCATTTTCGATCTCCAGAAAATTCCTTAGTTACTAAGTTTAATTGAACACCGATTTCTTACATTTTCACTTAGACATTCATACTTTGATTATACACATCACTAATAGCTGGCTCAGCATTTGCTTTCAAGGTACTGTAATATTCTTTATGAATATTTCAAACACTTTGCTTTATATTTCTGACTTGTCGTAACCTTTTTCCATTTGATTGACTGCAGAGTTTGGATTTCATTGTCAAGTGTTTTCAATTCGTTATTGCTTTCTATTAAGAGCTCATAGTCATCTCTTAAATCCTGTTCATCAAGCTCCTCTCCTGACTTCAATATAGTGTCAATTTAAAATTAACTGGTTGTTAATTTTCGAACTGAGTTCTAACACTGCCACTTTTTAATGATACGCAATAGAAATACACCCAAGCATGAACAATGTATACAAAATGAGAGCCTATCTTTTATTTCCTTGCGAGCATGACTAGTAATCTGAAATTTATAATCCAATAGTTCCAGGCCGATGCACCATAAAAACAAATCCAACGAAGTAACTATAAATAAAATAAAGTCAATTTAAACAATTCTTTTGGTGGTTCAGATTTAAAACAATAGACAATAAAAGTCTCCCTCTAAAAACAACAAAAATTAATTTACGTACAAGGTGAAGTTACTGAAATACAACATAAATGCTCTATTTCCAATAAATTATTAAGGCCAGTGACTCCCTTACAGGCCATTTTAATGTATCTGGTTGCAATCAAATTCTAATTGTAACTTGGTAACTATACAGGGAAGGCACAGTGGCCTGTATAGGTATATCGCAACATTTGAATATTGTACCATTATATGAAATTGAAATCATTGCATGATGTAGGTTTAGAGGCAGCAGTTATTGTTGGGCTTATTCTTTTTTCCAGGAGATTGGTTCTGCAGGTTCTGTTACCAGCTGCATGATTGACGAACAATACAAATCTATTTTGTGCAACCACATTATTCGGGCACTTTACCAACATAAGTGTGTGAATAGTATAATTTTTATTCAAGATGGCACACATTGTATTACTAATGAAGCAGTTGCTGAATATGCATTTCAGAAATGACAGGCTGTCAACCGTCATTTTCCAATAGCATAGCCACCACATTCATATGACCATCTTGCAACGTCTGATTTCAGGGAAGGACATCTAAAAAACGCATACAGTGATCATTATGTATTTGGCTTATCTAAAAGCAAATATTATGCACCATATTTACAGCATTATTACTTATACACATCAATCTGTTACTGTCCAGCATGCTGCTTTGTACTTTTAGTTCATAGCAAAGTATGGTGGACAACATACTGAACAATTTTTCCGTCAATTGTAGATGCATGTTTCAAACTTCCTATTTATGTTTTTATAAATTATTAAATCTATATTGTTAATTAAACTGGCATGCTGACTGTCATTTCCTTTCAGTTAACAATATTCCCATGTTTAACAAGTACAGCACCATCTGTCTGTGCATTTTGGAAACATTTTTTCTCCTTCGTCAAATGAAATTCCACTGCTTTATGTATATTCAGGTCATTCTGACCAATAGTTCTCACTTTAAAGTGTTTGAAACGAGAAATTTAATTTCATTCACTCTGTATATAAATATTATTCTCTCTGTATATAAATATTCGGTTTTATATGAGTTTTTATGTAATATAAATTTGTTTCTTTTTTTCGGTTTTTGATCTCAAATTTACAAGGAGAACGAAACATGTTTTCAAAGCATATTGATCAACTTTTATGAAGCTTTGATTCATTTTCCCCTGATGAGTTCTCAATTAAAGTTTCAATAAAGGGAGATTAATTTTATATATTTTTTCCCTTTTTGCATTTTTAGTTTTCAAGTTTGTATTACTATAATTATTTTTATTTTGAAATGTTTTGATTTTAGGTTTAACCCCTTTACAAAGATGCAATTATTGAATATTGTTGAGGAATCACCTTGCTTTGACTCCAATTCACTTTTAACTTTAGATGCTTTAAGTTTATTTTACTTCAATCCTGCAGCTATAATAGCACAGGATGGGTTTTAAAAATTTGCATTATATTTTTGCCTCTTATTAAGTTTCTCAATGCATCTGTATATATATGTGTGTAATAAGTTTGATGATGATATTTTCAAAAAATATAATGCAAATATGTCATAAGCGATGATGACAGTGCTGATATTGCTGACATTTTTTGCTAGATGCAATCATAGTCATTTCACAAACCTTTTTAATTTTAGGCATTACTGATAGAATAAAATACAATAAACACAGGTTTCACATATTCACACCACTGCTGAAAATAAAAATGGTGAACTGCATTTCAGCAGCACAGAGTACACTGTGAAGATTACAGTACTTAACACTGGATTAAAAACCAATATAGCTACAACCCTGTTGTGTTTCTATTCATTGGTTAAAAGATTTGGTTTGCAAATTTTTCATTACTGTTGTTTTTAAAAGACTTCAGTTTCATGTCTGCCATTATGTATGCACATGTTTCATTAGCAATATATAAGGATCATAGCATAGGAATTAATTTTTTAAATGGTACACTTGAAAAAGATTTATTTTAAGCATATTGCTGTTTTTCAAATAGTAAGGGTAAATAACCAAACAAAAACGATTTACTATTTACTCAGTTAGAATTTTAAGTTGTATAGTTCCTATCTTACATATAAATACATATGTTACCCTGAAAGATAAAAATCTGGAAAATGTCAACATTCACATAGTCACTTGGTGTGTGTCCAAAATATATGTTAAATATCCTTATTTCTCATGTACCCCCACAAATGTCAACATTCGCCATGCTCTGATGGTGACTGTTGAATAAAAGATATTTTTGTTAGTTTCAAAGTCATACTTTATTTTTAAAACGTATTATGATATATCTCAAAATAGGAGAAATAAAAATGGTGAACACTGCTGAAAATAAAAATGGTGAACAGTTTATTTACATGTGTAACAGCACATGTAAATAAACTGTTGAACTTAAAATGAACAGTACATTCTAATTGAGAAAAGAAAATAGCACCAGTAATAAACTTAATTATGTGATTGATATTAAACAATCTTATTTATTGCAACAACTTAAACTGTTCTGACACTTTAAATTGCACAAGAGTCACTTGCTTTTACAAAGTCCATCTGTCTTCACATTTCAACCCCTAACAGAGCATATTTGTGCTTGTTGACATACATCAGTGATGGCCCGAATGTATAAGAATTTAACCAAATATTCGTTCTTTCACTAACATATTTGGTATGTATTGATATTCAATGGAGAATGTTAACATTCTCCAATTTCAGTATTTCACCAGTAACATACATATATATAATCAAACAAACATTTTCCTTTTCTATCATAACACTCATATTGCTCAGTGTGGAGTTACAAAGTTCTCTTAACTTGATAAATATCGAGAAAATAAATGTTATAAACTCCTTAAGAATTAAAAATTCAGTATACAGTTTTTTAAGACCGAATCTCAGTCTTATCTGATAATCTTCCCCTTATTTTTCATTATTTGATTTTACTCAATAAGTAGTGTTGCATACCCACCTGTAATTATGGCTATAGAGTTATGAAAACAGGAAGAATACTGCTGCATTAAATTCTTTCTAAAACGCATAACATTTTTTAATCAACCCCTCATCTCAAGTTTGCATGTTCTCATCATATCTATCACAACTTTTAATACTGAAGATGTATTAATTATAAATAAATATATCCAAGTTCTTCCTTTCACATAGCCTTCAGAAGATATCCCAAGAGAGATTACTGAAGAAGAACTACTTTTTAAAAACTATGAAGAATTCCAAGAGTTAGAAAAGATCCAGTTGTGATACTTAGGTTTAATTGAAGATGATAATGAAGAAAATGAAGATAAGTAAGCAAAAATTAATAAATCTGTGAAGCATATGAATGAAAAATCTTTTTCACATTATGTCAGTTTCAAAATAATAATATTTAAATATAAAATTGTGTTTCCTAGTATGAACTGATCATAAAATGGAACTTTGTGTATAATAAAATATATAATCAAATAGTGCAAATAATTCAGTTTTTCATTGATAGGTTATAGAATGCATTTCCAATTTAGCCTAGATACAAAAGTCTGCACAACTGTAATTTGAAAAAAAATAAAAAGTTTAATAAATATTCCATTTTCACTTCAATAATTTGGAAATACAAATTATATATGTATATTCACTTTTAAAAGTATTATAGCAAAACAAAAAAGAAACATGGAATATAACGAGTTTTTAAATATGAAATAATCAGAAGGTTCATCTATAAATAGAATACTACAAACCAGTTATTTTAAATATATATACATATATCAATGTTTTCTATTAAAAGCTATTATCCTTCTTCCTTTCACAGCCTGCAAACTCTGCACTAAATTGTACAGTCATATTACATGAATCTTTTTGGGGGGGGGTTAAAACTATATATACAAAAAAAAAACAGTACGATTACAAAAGTTAACCGTAAAATATATTGCCCTAGAAATGATATGTGATTTTTCCATATATCTTTTTTAAAGAACTTTACCTTTCTATATATTTTATTATCCTCCAAGCAACCAGGGGTTTGTCTCCAAAATCCTAAACTTCCCCAAAAGGCAACAAGTAAATGGTATTTTCTTGATTAAAATTTCTTAATGAACTTCCCTCTTTATACCTTGACTTCTTTTCTTCCTAGTTACGAGCATTGTCTATGTATATATACATACACACAGACACATGTTCACTACCTTAATTGCCTGGATACATTTCAAGATGAATGTCTCTTAAGAGGATCATAACAAATATTTTTGAGTATATATATGCAGCTTGGCCATATGGAGGGTTAAAGTCTGAAAACAGTACTCATATTATGTTACACATAAAACTGAGTCAATAAATCCAGATGCTGAAAGTTACAGATTGTACAATCTAAAATATGACATAGCATGATTGGCTTAGATCCATTAATTAATACTAATTACTATCTAAAATTATGCATTATTATTATGTCTATCTAGACAAAATTTCATGTAGCTATTTTTAAGATAATAATAATGTAATTTTTTTATAGCCCACTATTGGCTGAGTGAGAAATTGTTGAACACTTTTAGTTTGGCCCAGGTTCAGATCTCAGAGTTATATAGAAGTTTCTATAGCTGTTTTCCTCCCACGTGTAATGTGACTATAAGATAGTTTCTCTTTAAATGTCTTCCATTAAAACATTCTAAGATGTCAACAACAACAACCTTTGGCAGATAACCTCATCTGCTCTGCCATAATTCAATCCCTTTATTTATTTATTTTAAATATTTATGTAATAAACACATGCATTTATCAGCAGGACAGCATTCCCATAACAAAACTAGTTTCATCACGTGTGCACATGATAAATTTGCTCATCAAATATAACTAAAACCATTGCTCTTTGGAGAATAAGGATAAATTTAATAAAAGGCTAGTTCCCCCCCCCAAAAAAAACTGCTACTAAGATCATATATATTAGAAGTTTTTAAGAAATTTGAATTTTGAATATTGAATTTTTGTCTACATGCACGTATTTAAATATTGACAATAAATATGCTCTGAGGAGTATAAACAAATACTTACTCAACTAAAATTGTAAAACATTCAATTAATGAAGTATAAGCCTCATCGACAGCAACAGTGCAGAAGATGCAGAATTAAAATTTTTTGTTTCTTAAGGTACATGTATGAATGTATAAACATTTTCCCAGAATTCAGTACAACATACCACAGAAACATTAACAAATAAGAGGTAAGCAGTTTTATTGAAATATAGTGGAATGGAAAAAGAATTACATAAATGTTCTCATTTCATACTCTCCATTAATATGCTTAAAGACAAACTAAAACAATACACAAAAATATCACCGGAATGTCTATTTACAAATAAAATTTTCACCAGTATAAATCCATATCTATCACAGTAAAACCAATAAATATTAAAAATTTATAAACACTTCTAAAAATAATAAAAAGAAAAAAATGTTTGGTCTGTATTTGCCAAAGACTAAATCATTTTCTTTAAAGAATATTTTGTAAAAATACATTTTATTCAAAATATAAATAAACTTTATCATTACTCATTTTCACTAGTTCATGGAACGGCATTTAGTGACACTTCATGTAAATTATTTACATAGAAAACAATTATCTTGATTATTAAGAATTATTTGAAATTTAAAACCAGAATTATTTATACATAAATGCATATAATACTTTGGGGGGGAAAATTAGATGCAAATTACAACTGATTGTAATTGTGTAAAGTACTACTTTCCTTCTTAAAACTACATAATCAATAAAAATGGCAGACTACAACTAATAAATAAAAATATTTCCTAAACTACTACACTATCAGAAAAATTGATAGTAGAATATTTTCTCACAGTTGTTGAGTAAAGTGCAGTTAGCAAAGAAATTTGCATAAATTTAATTTCAAAAATCACATCTTTAACAACATATATAAAAAGGTAAGTCACATACAAGATCAAAATGTTCTGTGACAGTAAAATTTTTCTTACAATCTCTTATGTAGCAAGCTACTCACCAACAGAACAAAGTAAATTTAAATTCATTTGACAAAAGTGTTAAATATACAGCATGTAATGAAAAAAATGGTTACATTTTTCTCTATTAGTTTTTCAACAAATCCTCATTACTTCCATAAATACATAGTTCAGAGAAACAAAACCCCAATAGGATAACTTGAAGACATATACGTAGAATGATGACATATGAAATATTAAACTTCATATAATTAATTCAAAATTGTAACAAATTTTTCCATAAATTATTCTATATTTACTTTTAAAATGGATATTTAAGTACATTTTCAATTCAGTGTAAAATAACAGAAGGTCAAGAAGTGGATCTGAACAAAATTATCCAGAAAGGTTTTCAAATAATTTCTTTTTCTTCCCTCACACATCAGTCTAATATAGGACTGGAAGAGGTAGAATGATTTAGCATAATCTGATAATTATCCTAATGTCCAAATTACATTGCATCAGTAATGCACTTGAAAATATTCTTTTAACAAAATATTCACAGACTGTAGACCTTGTAGTTAAAATGATAAGATGCTAAATCAACTCAGATAATATTAATATTGTATTTGTTAGATCAGTTTTGTTATAATACACTATTAAAAATCATTACTTTGATATTTGAATATTTCTGATTGCTCCAAAATGATTTCCTTATAATGCAATATTTATCCACCATTAAATTAATTAGAAGTTGTCAATTTAAATTAAATTAATAATATAAATTTTTAGCAGTTTAATTGAAAATTTTAAGCTAGAATATAATTTTGATATGATAACATGACACAGATATATTCACTTACAACTCTGGCCGTACTGAAAACCAGAAACTGTTACCTCCATTTTGATTTAATAAAAAGGTAGAATTGATATCCCTAATATGAGAATAAAAACAAAATACTGTAAAATAAAAATTGTACTACTAAAAACAACAGTTAAGACTGTTTTCAATGAGGTATATAATCTTCTTCATTAGAATACATAAAAATAAAATACTGGTAGGATATGTACCAACAATAAGGAACCTAACCAAAACACCCAAAAAATGGTATTTATAAAAATTAGTAATTTTACTTTAGTATGTAATTTCTCAAAAAATATACTCCTTCACATTCTAAATTTACAAATATTTCAATCAAATGAATAATTTTTTTAAGTTTTGTGAAGTTTGTAGCCATACAAACATAGACAAATTCTTACACACACATGTATGTGTAAGTTGTGTGTAATGATACTCAATCATCGTTGTAATTCAGTATGATACTTTATTATATAGGCATATTTCAGAATATAATTTTACATCTACTTCATAAATATGGATAACTTCTCTTACACTCAGAGGTTTAGTGTTTAATTATTTCCTTTTTATTTTTCTTAAACAGCCATTTTATACACTTGCAAATTCAAAGAGGCCAAAGGTAGTTAAAAAAATAGTAATATACACTCCATTAAACATTTTTCAATAAATTTTATGCAGCCGTGACTTTATGCAACCCTCTTCTCTTCCTATTGGAAAGTAGAAAATTTTTTAGTCTTTAAATTGGGAAAAATACAAAATTTAGAGTTCATGTAATGCAACTCTTACCTTCACCCCTGAAAAGTCTGGAAATGAAAATGGGAACAAATAAAAATATTTTAATATATGGTTAAGTTAAAAACATACTAATGTTACTTCTCTGTGCCTTCCTGATTAAAATATTTATTATAATGTGTTACTAGTTGTTGTATGCATTTGTTCATACAATTCTACCACCAGATCACTGAGCTAATCCATTTTATAAAAGCACAAATCATCTGACAATTATTACATGAAAAGGTTACCAAATATTTTCTTATATCATGCATAGACCATCAGTCACCATGCATTTTTCTTTTCAAATTTTCTCATAACTGAAATCTCTTTCTCTGGAAATTAATGGTATCATTTATACCCAATACTTTCATTGATGTATGTTTTTCATTGGCAATTTACTAAGAATTTTAGCTGCATTTTGGCTTTAGCTTGAAGAAATTTTAAATTGGAGCACTTGGCAAGAACATCAGTTCCATCAGATATCTTACATGCACATTACACAATCTGGAATGGGTGGAAGAAAAATTCTAAAACAAATGATACAACATAGTATGTATCTAATTTATGCAAATACGAAACTTTTCATTTATCCCCCCTTTTTTTTTTATTTATTTACAAGCTCTTTGGAACTTCCAGCCCTTGTACTTTGATGTATTAAATTCCTTGAATGCACATATAAACAATATTTTGACCTAGTATAAATGGATTTAAATGACATAAATTTATTAGAAAATATAAGTCAATTGAATTACTTTTTGTATATAAAAATCACTTACTGTATTCATAAATAAAAGATGTGGCATACATATATAATAATGTTTTGCTGCATAATTAAGAATTTTTTTTTCATTTTTAAATCAATAACTTCTCTCATATTCATAATTTTTAGTGTGTATAAAATAATCATAAAACTATTATATTCATTTGCAATATACCAAAATTATGTAAAAAAGATTATTAAATATTTTCTCTTTAGTCCAAATTTTAAAATTTCAAAGCAATATGCTACATATTGATGATTGGGTAAGTCATGTCGAATAAAAATCATAGTTTTGCTCTTATTGATTGAACTTCAGGTTTTGTCAAAAATTCTCGCCACCAAGCTGGTCTTTCTAAGGCACCAGGAGTATTCAAAAAGCATTCATATAAATTTTTATAAATCTGAAAAGGAAAAAAAATTATCTGAATTTCAATGCATTTACAGAATATATCACTGAGTAATCAAATTCGTCAGTATCACCATAAAAAAGAACTACTATCAGTTTTAGGAAAAATTTATCCTTGCATTCAATAGTCAATTAAAATCACAATTATGTTATCATATGATATTATAATATGCTTAATGATGATGTATATACATCTGCATTTCTATGATTAACTTGTATATATGTTTGCTTTTTATGATTAACTTAGACATATTGCACTAGAAAATTAATAACAATACTGAAGATATGCATCACAATCCTAAGCAATATACTTTGATTGAAATTGTTTAATATTAATATTTAACTAATATCAACACCTGCTTAGATGCAATGGACTTTTTAAATATCAATAAACAGGAGCTCATTCAATGTTTCCAGTTCATTAAAATTAATGGGATAATTTCAGTACCAAAATCAGCTAAGTAATACGCACACACATTTATAAAAGTCAATATGTGCATGTGTGTGTGTGTGTGAGTTATACAGATTTTATACAAGTTGCAGCTATCTTGTATGAATAAACTTGATTTTATATATAAATGCATTTCATGATTTCTCTTAATAATGTATCTAAGTTACACGCCACATTAAATTTTTTGCATCTAATAGCATAGAAAACATATATTGATTTTTTAAAAGTAATTATCATAAATCATATAAATATATTTTAATAAAACATTGTTAAATGAAATGCCAACATAGCAGGCTTACCACATTTAGTTAGCAATTTAAACCATTCAAATAATAACAAACTTTCTCAAACATGAGAAAACAGGTAATACAATATGCATGGATAAAGCACGATTGTCATATGAGGTATGAAAATCACACTGTAATTTAAAAAAAAGGAAGGGATATTTATGTATATATATATATATATATACATTTTACTGTAACGACATTGTTCAAAATAAATCTGCCTCTGCAGTTTCTCAGATAATCACAATTTTACTTAGATTTCACGAAATATTTGAAACAAACTTAAAGAGTGGAGAAAAAGTTCTGGAAGCTCCATGAGAGTGCAGATATACAATCAGATCTTATCTAGAAAGTCACAGTGAGAAATGAAATGAGTCTAGTCTTGTATTTACTTTTTTTCTTGATTTAGCTCTTGCCTATGTTTTTAATTCCTGAAATTAAAATCTAGCTCAGATTCCATGATATATGGAAGAAATTTAAAAAAAAAAAAAAAAAAGTTGGATGCACTGTATACGTGGGAAAAGGGAATACTTTGAAAGGAAAGGAATCTTATTATCTTATACACTAATGAATATTTTTTCAAAAAAAAGGGGCTAGATTTCTATTTTGGACACATGAATAAAAGCAAAATTTTAACATTTTATCAGTTATTTACCCATGAGCACTACCTCTTCCACCTTTAATGTAGTTAAAAGCTTAAAACTATTCCTGATATTTGTCTTTTCCCATACGGTTTCTCTACACATATCTGGAGAAGAAACTATAGTATAAATTCTGAGATCTAGATTCGAACTTCAGTAATTACAGATTTCAGAACTTTCCAGATTTTAGATGATCAGTTTAAATCTAGTAAGATGACATGTAAAAATTATAATATTAAAACTATCAAATAGTTGTTTATGAAATAATGAAACATTTATGACCAATGGGACATTTTTTTAACATTTTGTGTGTTACTTTATTTATTAAGTATCATGTTCTTAGCACTTAAATGATAAAATTCAGTTAAAAGAGCAATATCACAAAATAATTTTTAAATGAGCATATCTTTAAAATTTCCAATACACAGTCTCACGCAATGGAGATAAAAATGTTTTTTCTGTACAATGTGCCATTGCTCTCTTTGAAATCCTTGAGTCTGTTAATCAAAAATTGGTTAAAGTTTTACAGAATACAAAATCGATAATAAAACAAATTTCACATTTGAGCTTCCAGATGCCCATATTCGCAGAAGGATCACGTTATTCAAAATTCGATGGCTCTAGGTACCGTTGTTTTGTCACAATGCGATAAACATACATACATTTATGCAGATCCTTCATTGTTTAATTTCTTTAAATATAATACAGGGCGATAACATTTGGTGGCAACAATTTGAAAAGTGAAACGCTTGTAGTAAATTAATGCAAAATGCCAAAACGAAATTAACAGTTTTCTGGGCAAATTCCCCCTTTGGGCTTAAAAAAAAAAGAACCTCAACATTTATTTGTTTGCTTTATTAAACATATCTTTCAATGTAAGTTGTTTAAGTTACTTAATTTTTTGTACTCATGCTTTCTCTTTAATTTTAGAGACAGACAGAATTTCTTAATAATCAAGTCCCATAATTGCTATGTTCAATTCATCAAGTCCCATAATTGCCATGTTAAAAATTCCTGCCAAATTGTCAATCAAAATTTTGTCATTCTTTGTCACTTTCTTCACTGCTAGTAGTGATTTTTTCTGAATTTAGAACAATACTACAGATTCTGTCATCCGTTAGTTAACTCGCATATTCCAAGCAAAATGGCATCTATGGAGCCAAATTATTGATCCTATAGTCATATAGATTTATGTTAATAAATGATTCTGTTTCTTCAACATGGAAGTATTGATTATACAGATTTATGGCAATAAATGATTCTGTTGCAACACAAAAGTATTGATCATGATCAATACTCACAGATTTATGCTAATAAATGATCCTGTTTCTTCAACACAGAAGTATCGGTCATATAGTCACAGATTTATGCTACGAAATGATTATGTTTCTTCAACATCGAAGCTTGTTATTTAGTTCTAAAATGAAATCAAGAATCAGGACCCCCCAAATGGTCAGTTAAGAAAAAAATGTCTACTGTGCATGCAAGAAGTATTATGTATGCGGGTAAAAGCAAATGTTACTCTTGGGAATTTTAATGCTTTCTCCCTTTATGGAAAAAATTTCTTAAGAGAAAAAAAAACTGGCTAGATTCCTAGAGGTCCAAATATTGGATGTCTACACCTTGTACTCTATACAATTTATCCTGGATGATAGATAAGTTGACTGATAATATAAAAGTTTGTTTTAGAAAATCTATCACATGATATGTTTAAAATAATAATAATAATCTGCAATTATATTCCAAAACTTTTAATGAACTAATTACAAAAATCTGTTTTTAAAATAATGAAATAATGAAATAAGAGAAATATTTGCCTGGCCATCTGATTTTCCTAAAGCTGAATTCAATATGAAATCAGGAGGAGACATAGCATCTGCAAGAGCAACAGCTTGATCTTTTAAATCTTCACATAGTTTCAATATCCCTTCTTTGATCAGTTTACTTGCTGCAGGGCTTGAACAAAACTGTCCTATAATTTTAAAAAAAAATGTATATTTCTAAATATTCACAGTCTGTGTATATATATGTAAACAAGAGAACAAGTTTGAAATACTAATCTTCAAAGTTACCTTTACATATACAAAAACACCGAATTTTCAAAATCTGGTGAATAAAATTGAATGATTTATTTGGGGGTGATACATGGCACCGTAACACATAAATAAAAACCAAAACCTCAAATATTAACACAAAACTATATTATGGAAAAATAAAACAATGACAAAATTTTAAATAAAACAATACTTTTTTTGGGGGGGGCTGAGGAATATAATCTCCCCTTATCCAAGCAAGTACATTCAAATATGATTTCATGTTCTTATAGCTCTGCTCTACGAATATGATTTTCAAAGCATTGAGATCTCTACAATACAGGTGGCCTATTTATTTTTGGCTTATTCTTTTCCAACACCTTTGGCTAGATAATAGACATTCTTTTTCTACAAGCTTGTTTTCTCCAATTTTTTCCCCTTTTTACTAAATTTTGTCGGTAAATTTTATTTCTTGATAAATAAAAAAAAGTTGTCTGTTGCTTCTTAGATAACTGAATAAAATACATAAAACTAAAATAAAAAAATAACAATAATTAATATATATTGCATTGAAAAAGAATAAAAAGCATGTATAAAATTAAAAATATGGTTATGCAAGCAATGTTCAAAGACAATTATCAGCAGGACAGAAGTCAAATCAAACTGACTATGCTTGGTTCTAAGGACATACAACAAGTTAAAAAAAAAAAAGCTGTCAAGCTTTTTATGGTCTTAATGGAAAAGTACAAAATTTTTATCCTTTTTAATGGCAACATGTTCCAAAAAGTATGTTCATTTTCAGCATTAAAAGTTTTATCTTAAAAAAATAGTAAACTATTTCTTTATTCCTGATAAACTTCATTAAATGTTATTTCAGTAAATTTTGCATATAAAATAGTGAATTTTTTTCTTTTTAACTATTTTAGGCATAAACATTTCACTTTGTGGAATTTTTACTCTTGGGAACTAATAAAAAGTCCTTCCCCTCCCTATTCTTCAAACCTACAATGTTGAGAACATATTTATAAAAAATTTTTACATTAAGATATTTTGTAACTGGAAATAAATTTAATAACTTGATGCCAATGTTATTTTTAGATGTTAATAGAAATTCAAATAATGTTTTCTTGTATCTTTTTTGCTCAAGGTAATACAAAAAATGAAACATTTTTAATTTTTAAAATACCACCCTCTGATTAGAGTTAACTGCATTAATCACAGAAGATTATTGCCAATTTTAGGTGCTCCAAATGAAGTGTTTGTCACTGCCTTAAAATATTCTGATCATAATAAAATCTGTAAACACCTTTTTCTCCCTTTCCTACCCCCCTTGTGTGTGTGTATGTATGTGTGTGAACATCTTATACATTTAATATATACTGTACCTTTTCCATATATAAAGTTCGAAAAAGAATAAAATATGCTTTTAAAATTTCAAAATATATTTTAACTTTTAAAACAATTACCTTCATAGAGAACAGATAAATGTTTATCCAAGCTCCATAATCCATAGAGAAAAAATAATTTTGTAAGAACATCTACAACAGCTGCATTTGATATTTCTGATAAAAAGTCATTAAATCTTGCCAGGAATGTATGCTAAAAATAAAAAAAATTAATTTAATAACATAATAAACATAAATAAAGTATACTAAAGTAAAAACAAGAATTCAATTCAAATCAAAAATATGCAGCAAATAATGCACCACTTGGCATTATGTTACATCATTTTTCCACACATAATGTTGCATAACTGTTTTGTAGTCTTTCAGCATACTTGCTGTCTTTTGAGTTGTGAAAAGGTGAAACTACATTGTTCTTAATACTACTTTTATTTTTATCGACTGTGTATTTATCACATCATTACTCCTCTAACTGTTACTTTAGATTTTAATAGTTATTTACTATGATTTAAGAGGTTTCTTTGAAGATCTTGATATGCTTAAAAACTTTTCTCGTGTAAATAAATAGTAATTGCTTCTTCTTCACTTACCACTGTTTCCACTTATGAAAGGTTTCATTCAAAAACACTCTACTTTTGTAAAGCAGAGGAAACCTGTTATTACACTGGTCATTAAAATTAAAGGATAATGAGAAAAAATATACTCACTAAGTTAATGTTGCCACCAATGCCCAATGCTGTAATTATTTATGTTAATTAAATACAAATGAACACAAAATTGCACTTCTGTGCATTCATTAGCACCAGAAATATGCAAATTTGGTAACTGACGCTGTGATGCATAATGGATGCATGTTGAAAATACAGTCTGTATTACTTTTGTATTAAGTGAACGTGGTTTCTGAGAGTGATCAGTATTCAGTGGATATGGCTCAAAGGCATTATTTAAGTGAAGGTCAAAAGTGGACAATAATTGGCAAAATTGAAGGAGGTTTAACTTAATTATAGGTCACCCAAGATTTGAATATCTCTCGAAGTTCATATCAAGAGTCTAGAGCAATGGATCAGTTGATAGATAGCATGGTCAAGGGCAATTAAGAGCAACAACTGCATCAGATGATCATTTTCTGTCATTGTTGGCTCGAAGAAATCACAAAGTGACTACAAGAGATTTGGCTTCAGACCTTCAAGGTGCCACAGGATCACAAATTACTCTCACTACTGCTGCATGAAGGTTTAAAGAGGTTGGACTGTGTGAAAAACAAACAAACAATGGTTTGTGTCCATTCACTCCAGTATCCAGAGCACCCGTTTAAATTGGTGCTGTCATGTTCAGTGGAGTCAAGACAATAAGGCCTCAGAATTGTTTACTGACGAGCCCAGATATAGTCTAAACAGTGATTTTAGACATGTTTTGATCTGGAGAGAGGAAGGAACATGCAACTTGCCTTCCTTTGTCCATGAAATATCCTGTTTCAGAGATATGTGGATGAAGTATTGGAACCCATGTATTGTAATCAGTATTGAAACAGTCTAACATGACTGTTCAGAGGATGGATTCATTTTTGAAAATAAAAATAAACATAATAGTACAAATAAAGAAAGTATGTTTTTAATTAGTGGCACAACTGTGAAGGAGTGAAAATATCTTAAATTTAATGACAGTATTTAGAGTTTGAATGGTGAAGAGAGACCACAAAGAGTATTGTGTATGAAAGTTTTGACAGCAGAGTGTATGCTTCCAAGTAACATGAAAAGCCATTTAGGAGCTAAACAGCATGGTTGGCAAACTTCCTGATTTTCTTGCCGGAAAGTTAAAAGAACTGAAAAAAGAACAAAAAAACCATCAAAAAAACATATCAAACAACATTATGTTCCAACACCTTACAAGATGGCCTATAGAATCGCAAAATGTAAAAAGCCTCATACAACTGCAGAAGAACTTATTCTACCAACTGCTGTAGATATGGTGAATATCATGATTGGTGAGTCTGCTGGGAAGCTGCTTTTAAAAGTACCTTTTTCCAACAACTTGATTAATTAGAGAATACAACATATGGCAGAGGATATCAATGATCAATTACATGAAAAAATTAAAGGAGTGGAATTTGGATCGCAGCTAGATGAGGCTACAGATAATAATAAATATGTTAAATTGGTGGTAATAATACTAAAGACCTTTTGTTTCGTAAAAAAAGTGTTATGAATTTTGTACATGTGTAGTGTTGGTGAAATTATACAGAATTTTTTTTTTTTTTTTTTTTTTTTTTATTTTTTTTTTTTTTTTTTAGTATAATGTCACCTGAATCTCAAAAAAGGCAATGCTTTGCTGGAAAAGTAAGAATACATGGACAGTCTATATAATAGTCTATTCAAGACTGAGTAAATGGCTATTTCGCTTAACTGGCGAGATATCGCAAAGCTGGTGTTTTAGTGCCTAATTTTTGTGCTCCAAATTTGATTACCAAATTTGATTGTTATTAAATTTTAAATTCTGGTGACATTTGGGTCTGGCCCTTGTATAACAGTACTGGGTATCGTAATTAAATAACAGTAGTTAATTTACATATGCAATGCTAACCATATCCTGCCCTCATATGCCTTCCAGTAATTTCAATAAGTAATAGAGATATCTCGCGACCACTATAAAACTATATAAGACTGAAAGTCAGAGTATTGAAATATCCATGTGAGCTTTGTTCTTTAGATACACTTTACTTTAGATACTTTAGATTTACTTTAGTTCTTTAGATACTCTTTAGATACTGCATTACATTGTATTTAACACTCTTAGTAGTTTCAATTGTAATTACTGACTGCACTCTGTGATACTGTGAAGAGTTGTATGAGTATTTTTGTTGGAAAATTCCAGACCTGTGAATGTTCCTTTTGGTAAAAATGAAGTTTATCAAGCTATCATCAGTTCTGTGCGCATTCAATGTATTATGAACTTGTATGCATCCAACAGGATCACTGCAGAAGCAAAGGCTCAGGACCAGTTAGAGATTCTTGATACATTTATACCTGAAAATAATCTGAATTGGTCTAAAAGCATTGGTGTCTGTACTGGATGGAGCTCACTCCATCTCTGGCTCCTGTAAAACCACCAGATGCACAGTGGACCCATTGCATTATTCATAGAGAAACGCTTCCATGAAAGCATCCGAGTCCAGCACTGAATCAGGCATTAGAATATGTGGTAAATTTAGAAAAAAAAAAAAAAAACTCAGCGATTGAAAGAAAGGTTTTTTAAAAAAAACTGTGTGAGGTTATGGGAACCAAACACTTGTTTTTGTTGCACTAGAGTAATGCTTGATGGCTTACTCATGGTAATGTTTCGTCATGTACCTTTGAATTGCAGTAAGAAATTTTTATTTTTTTTACAGAGGAAGGATACGAAGATGCAAAAGATTTTGCTGATGCCAGTTTTCTAATAAAACTGATATAGTTATGAAACATTCTTGAAAAGCTGAATCTCTCTCTGCAGGGACAAAACATGCAAGTCAACAGAAAAAATATCAGCTTTTATAAAAAAAAAAAAAAAAAAAAGAAACTATGGAGAAGAAAACTGAAAAAAAAATGCAGGCAAATATTCTTTTTTAATGTTGCAGGAATTTTCTCAGCTATAAAAACTATGTTTGAAGGGCACTTATCACAGCTAATGATCTGGTTTGAAAAATACTTTCAAAATGAAAATTTTGATAGGTTTACATGGATTCAGGATTCATTTAACATAAGTGCTCCATCTAAATTAAAAAAGTTGAGTTACCTTGCAGCAACAGTTTGAAAGCAAAATTTGGCAGTATGAAATTGATGGAATTTTGGGTTTCAATAAAAGATGAAGCCCCACAAATTTTAATTCCATTCTCAATGTCGTATTTTTGTGAAGCTCGGTTTTCAGTGGTTGCCATAATAAAAAGTAAGCACAGAGCAAAAATCAATGCAGAAAAGGAAATAAGAATAGCCATGTCCAGTTTAATTCCATGATTTGAGAAAATGTGCAGTGATTTGCAACATTAATTATCAGTTTAAGCAAGCATGACTTTTATCTGCTACAAAAAAGTCAAATTTTTAAAATGGCATAAGAAAAAATTTAAAAGAAAAAAAACCCTGACTATACACGATCATGATCTATTAAGATAAATGCTTAACTGCAATTGTGAATTTATTTAACTTGTACAATTATTACTTTCTAATTGCATTTTATATAATATAATTAATTAGCAATGTTGAAATATTTTGCATTTTACAATAATTAGAACACATTGAGGCACCTTCTAATCAAATTTTTATGTATGACTATCATCTTTAAACTTAAAAGCACAGTATATACATGAATCTGCATCACAGATAAAAGGAACTGTATTTTTTTTATTCTTTTTACAACTATCATATGACATTTTTTTTTATTTGCTTATCAAATGTAAGCATTTGTTACACTTACCTCAATGTAAGCCAATGAAAGAGATCGACAAAAGAAGACTTGAGTGTTACACCTTGAAGTAAATGAATCTTTACCAGAGTTCAATTCTCTATTGAGTTTTTCACCAGTTTTGATCAATAAGTAGCAAACCAACCATTTATAAGAATCCAGAAGAACTTGAAAAGGAAAATAATTGCTGAGTTGTTACTGACTCTATATTATTATATGAAATTATGAATTAAAAGAATACATAATTTTGCATGCTGCTTTCAGTTAAAATCCCATTATATAAAATTATGAATTAAAAGAATACACAATTCTGTGCACTACTTTCAGTTAAAATACCATTATACGAAATTATGAATTAAAAGAATACATAATTTTGTGTGCTACTTTCAGTTAAAATAATTAAACTTGGTTTTACATTTTTAATATGAATTTCTTTTGATTAAATATTTCCAAAATTAGTTTCTCAATTGAGCAAAATTTTCAGATCACCTGTTTCTCAATTATGCAAAATTTATAGAATAGCTATTCTTACAGCTGTAATAGCTTCTTATTTTAAGTATCTTGTATTTAATATATATATAATATGAAAGACAAATTTTCATTTAGACCTTTAAATTCTTAATTTTGATTAAGTACATTTCCTTTTCACGGAACTGTATTGCACCACTTTTGCATCACCATATCTCTGCAATGAAAAAGCTTTTGCATGGTTGTTGCTCTAGATTGAAACAAAGGATCCAAGTCTTTAAGTACTGCCAGCTACTTAATACATATAAACTTTCTTGCCTTTGCCGCCTAAACTTGCTTGCTAAATGATGTCTCTTCACTTAGCTGCACTCTTCCACTGTTCTAAAATGTAACGGTATACATAAAATTGTGGGGCGTTTAGCACCACTAGTGTTATACCAATTAAAAAGAAATTGTCCTTGTTCAAAAATAAAAATGATATTTTAATTATCAAGCTAGTTGTAATTTTCCTCTCTAGTCATTTACTATGCAGCAGTTTTAAGCTACTTTTTATCACGTGAGAGCTATAGCCTTTCCTACTCTGGCAAGATCAGAAAATATTGGTGTCTTCTCCATTAAATTCTCACACTGTACCAATAAATCATCAACGTTTTTAGTTGACAGCACAGTTTTCCTGCATTCCAAAACTCCAATGGAAAAATTATTACAACCAGTTCTCCTAATCCTCAAGGGCTCTGTCATTCTACATGTGCAGTTGCAAATCAACAAGTCATCTACACTGAATCATTCTAAACAAATATGTTACGAGTTTTATTTTCAACTTCATCGCAATGTGTGCATCTCTTCAAATCCCCGATTGTGTAATGGAATTCAATAGCAATATTTAGTAGTGACGAAAAGAAAAAAAAAACAAATCTTTCATAGCTCTGCTGTGGTGCCTTTCCAGTGCTTCAGAAACTAACCATGCGTATTGTTAACAGAGTGAAAGTAATCTCCCAATACATTCAAAAGTGCTTTGAAGGTCCCCAAGGTGCATAGGTTTAGCAACAATTTTTCATCGTATTTCTTATGTTACTGTTTTTAAGAGACTGAAAAGTTTAAGAAATTAAAAAGTTGTTTCTTTTTGCAATGGTAAATTGTTTAATTACATTATTAGGATAATTAACATTTGTATCAAGGGATATTGTTTATTTCATTGTAATATTTTATATTTTTCCGGTACGTTTAAAAGCCAGACGAAAGCTGGCCGCATAGCGGCTAGTATTTGATATTTGATAGTAAATATTGCTGCAATGAATAGAGTTAATCTCTACATATAATAAAACTAATAAAACAAAGAGCGTGTGTGTGCGTGCGTGTGTCTGTGTGTCTTTCGTTCGTGTTGCGAGTAAGCTAATAGACCCAGGGCCACGAAATTTGGTACATAGGTGTATCTACACAAGAGCCAGTGCACCTCGAAGCGATTTTTTCGAAATTTGAATTAGAATTCGCGTCATTTTGAGACATAATAGGCTACAGGAAAGCGAGATTTCACTCTATACATTTCATTTTTACATCGTCGTGAAGCGTAGACACTTCGTCGTGAAGCGTAGACACGCTATTTTACGAACTTAAAATAAATTTCATATTTCAATAAATCGATTAAATACGAATTTATTTAGGAAGGTGAGCTTAACACGTTTTCAGCGGAATTTTTTAAAAAAAAACTTATTTTAAAAAATGTGCCGTTTATTTTCCTTTGATTTTTGGACACGTTGAACTTTAATCCTTTTGACTCCTTTTAAAAAAAGAATTTTGGAAAAATAATATTTTGTATTTTTTAAAAATTTTTTAAACGAAGCTTCCGAACACACTTCTCACATGTCAGATATTTTAAAATGTAGTTTTGGCAGCAATTTTCCTTTCTTATTGTTGTTGATAGAATTTTGATGAAATTGCATCATTTTGAAGTTTTATTCTTTTAAAAATTTCGGTTTGGCAACAATTTTTCGTCTTATTTCTTATGTTACTGTTTTTAAGAGACTGAGAAGTTTAAGAAATTAAAAAGTTGTTTCTTTTTGCAACGGTAAATTGTTTAATTACTTTATTAGCATAATTAACATTTGTATCGAGGGATATTGCTTATTTCATCGTAATATTATGTTTTAATTATATATCATTTTAATTATAAAAAAGTTTTGCATGATAGTTTTTAATCTGTTTAAGTTCTTAATCTGTTTATACCATTTGAGTTCTTAAGATTTTGCAAAGGGAAGTTGGTTAATTTATTTATTAGGATAATTAATATTTGTATTGAGGGATATTGCTTATTTTGTTGTATGCTTTTTATATGTAATGCATTTTTAACTGATTTTTTTTTCCGTTGTTGTTTGTTTCTTTTTCGATAAAATTGTTCTGCAGAGTAAAATTCTGTGCAGTTTTTAAATTTAATGTTTGGTGTTCTCTTTAGGCATTTTTCTGGTACACTGAAAAAGCCAGACGAAGGCTGGCCGCGCAGCGGCTAGTTTTAAAATATTAATAATTTTAGAAATTGAATCATTATAATAAAATGCATAATGTAATTAAGATATTAAATTAATACTGGTAAGTAGTATGAAGAAAAAGCACATGAATTTTAAAATTAATGGATAATTGTATGTCAACATAGAATATATTAAGATAAAACTTTCGAAGCGCTCACCATATGAAAAAATACTTGATTTTTTTTTCACATACCATTACTATTTTTACTGATGCATTTTTTTAATACATAATGTGAAAGTTGATTTTTTGATATATATAAATGGAATTTTTAAGCACAGTTCAAAAGGCCAGTTACCTTTAAACAATGAATAAAAAGTCTTTTCAAGTAACTGCCATAGCAGCCCTTGGCCAAACCAGTTTGTCCAAGTAGATTTGCTCAAACGATAGAAATGTTAGTATTTAAAGAAAGCTGTAGAATCTTCCAGTTTTGTACAAATAAATAAATTAGAAATATCTTAATAATAATAATAAAATTTCACTAAAATTATTTCAAATGATGTTAAATAGAATGAAAATCAGTTCTGAAATATTAAAACTGGTTGTGATTATATACAATAATGGATGTATTCAAAATGTTTATATTTTGAAAGCATTGACTAAAATAAGGTTATGAAGATTTTAAAACCTTAATTATGGGAATTTACTTCCAAATTAGTTAGTTCCCCCCCCCTTTCAATCTGGCTTCTTTTTTTAACTAAAAGTTTTTTTTTTTTATTTTTACTGTAGGGCAATGTAAAATTCTGTTTTTCTAAATTTATAAGAACAACTTGAGTATACAAGTTATTTGTCCTAACTAGAATTTT
>KK120319.1:194799-225986 GCA_000611955.2 Stegodyphus mimosarum
TTAATCTTTTTTATTACAAATATGTACTATAAAGAGTTTTAAGGCCATAAGACAGTAAATAGAAAACTTTTATTTATTTATTTATTATTTTTATTTTTAAATACTATGCTAAAAGCCAGTTACTTTGTATAAAGAATGGAGGTTTTTATGTCAATTGTATTTAAGCATCCCACAACCATCAGCAAATAGTTATGCTAATTTCTTGCAGAGGCCTTGTCATTTTTTTCACCAAAGTTTATTATTATATTGTACTGTATTTGTCCATTTCTGTGTATCAATTATTGCATTGCTTTACAATAAGAAAGCCTAATTTTGTTTTATAATGAATAAATAAGTCTTAATTTCATAGATGTGTAATACAAATACTTTGATTTCAGTGCAACACTTAGTTTATAAGGTATTTTTCCCGCCTTCTTCGCATGCCTTCGTGGTGTGGAGGTCTGCATGCTCGACGCATAACCGAGAAGTCTGTGGTTCGATTCCCAGCGAAGGCGTTGCTAATTTTTCATGTCTCCTGCTTCGAAATAACCTAATATCTCTACAAGTTTTCACAAGTATTAAACTTAATTGGTTCTCTCATCACACACACATATATATAGGAAAACGAACTATGAAAACCTTAAAAATATAAATACTGTCTTATGATTTGGCCATTTCACCTGAACTTCTTCATTATTACTTTAGTTATAAAAATTGTTCTATGTGGTTCTCAACTTTTTCTATTACATTTTTGTAAAACTTTGAAAAACTTTCCAACGTATTACAAAAAAGCAAACGAAAAAGTTGAGAACCAGTCAAAAACTTTAGCAAAAGTGTAGTCTAGGATAATTAGCCAAAACAGTCAGATTGAATTTTTTTTGCTCTCATCGGTGGGATGGACAAAAATAACATAATTTCCCATTCAAGTATATATATACATATATGTAAGAAAAATAAAGAATATGTAAAAGATTAAATTAACAATGTAAATTTCCCTTCTGAATTCTAAAAATAGTAACCTCTCTATGCATTGCGTCATTTCTAGATTAATCCATGTCATATGACTCTTACATAATTCTGATGATGTAAATGGAACTAAAACTCAAGCAACCAATAATTTTACAGAGTATTAACTACTCAATCAAAATGCACTGACAACCAAAACTAATTCAGTCTGAATTAAGATTTCATCCTGAATGTAATGCACTTGCTCGCTACTCTTCGGCCTAGTTGGACTGCTATCTGCTGCTTGAATTTTTCTTGAAATAGGCACAAATAATGTGCCAAGTTGTTTGTGGCCACAATACGTTTACTGAAAATAAAATAAAGATTTAATCTGCCTTGACTGCCAAATTTCTTATTCAGTGTGGATCGGCATCTCAGCATTCTACGACATCAAAATTCCTGCTCGTCATTTACTACTAAATTTGTTTTTATTATTACACACACACACATATATATATATTCCATCATATGAACCCAGATGGAAACGAACTTAACATGAATCAATCACAAAACTTAACATGTATGTAGTGTATGAGGAGATAAATGATTACAAATTCAGAACAAAAGATCGTTTTATTAAGAAGTTATGACTTGAAAAAGGTTACAAATCAGTAAGTAGAAAATCTTCAACTCAGTGCTTTTTTAAAAAAAAAAAAAAAAAGAAAAAGAAGAAATTTTGAAAATAATAGAAAAACATAAAAAAAGAAGGAATATAATTAAAATCTGATTCAGCATTATCATAAGGAGGTAGATCAGACCTCAATCAAACCCTATTTCTTAGAGAAACCATTGTGTTTCTGTTCATCCAAAATTAGCTGATGAACCATTTTAAATTATTTAATTATTATAGTTAATCTGAAAATTCTGAATGTCTACTCTGCACAGCCACCTTCCTTTTATATGAAATAATATTACAAAAATTTAAATTTTAATATTAAAATTTAAATTAAATAAATTGAGGCTTCCTTTAAAGCAGGGATGGGCAAACTACGGCCCGCGGGCCGAATCCGGCCCCTTGGAAGATTGTATCCGGCCCGCGGATAGAATCTTAATTTGCCGGTCCGAGGCAAATTAAAAGAAATATATATTTAAATATTATATCCCCATCTCCTTTTCTACTTTGTTTAAATATTACTTTTTTTCTTCCTTTTGTTCAAATTATTGATGATCTTTTTACTGTCTCTATTTTTGTTTTACAAAACATAAATCGATGGAAATAGCAAGCACAAACACCTTTCAATCGGTAAAGTGTTAAACGCGGAAGTACTTTGGTAGTTATGCTGTAGATTGGCTTAAGAATCGTTATCTGTTTTTCGGGGAGAAGTATGCGAATCCAAATAAGTGAATCAGACCTCACATTTGGCAGACTGCGCATTTTAAGCTTCAGCCAGCGGTCTTTTCTTTTGTCGCGAATTCTAGTATTATTGATTGCGTATGGAAAGATTGCGGACATATAGCATCATTGTGAATAAGGGTTTTGAAATTGTTAAAAGTATAGCGTAGCTAGTGCTTGTTTGGGTTATTCGTAAAATATTTCAACCAAAAAATGTCTACTAAAAAACGTAAAGTTGATTCAGAATGCCGTGCTTTTAATGATGAATGGACCCAGAAATATTTTTTACAGTTGTGAAAGATAAACCAGTGTGTCTCATCTGCAATCAAGCTGTAGCAGTCTTCAAAGAATATAACATCATTATCGAAAGTATCCTTAGAATAGTACATCTCACTTCGAACCTCAATATAAGAAACTTTTAAAAATGAAAGCGCAATTTCATTCTTCTCATTAACATATTTAAATTGTAATACTTGTATATGTTTTTAAAATTTTAGAAAAATTTACCTTGGCCCGCCGAACTTTTTCTTTTCGATTTTTGGCCCGCGAACGAAAACGTTTGCCCATCCCTGCTTTAAAGGTATAGTAATAATACAATTTACTAATATTGAAATTCAAATTAAAACATAATAATTTATAAAAATCTAGAGAAAGAACTCAAATCATATTTACTAAAAAGAATTATTAACTCAGAACAAATATTTTATCACAGAAAGAAAAGTGGTACCTTATCTTCGTTGCGAGAACAAAAGAATTAAATTCAAAATTTGTGAAAAGGGACACTTAGGGTGCCTGTTTGGTGCTACTGGTGATACAAAACAGTGATGGGAAATTATTTCTAAAAAGGTGAATTCACAGTAAGATCTTTTTTTAAAATCAAAATTGGAAAGCATTAAAGTACTGCAAGTAAGAAAAAGAAATAAAGGAGAAATGTTAGAAAAGAAAAAAAATTTCACAAAGTGGGCTTATCATGATGAATATAGAAGGCCCTTGGTTAATAGAAGTAAACCCAAGAAAAATTGTACAGTAAATTTTACATAATTACACTATAAACCCTTTAAATTCATCCTTCTTTATCCTTTTCTTATTTGAGCTTTAAGATAAAAAATTCATTATCTTAAAAAAATTTATAGGATGTAAACCACTCTTAACTTTTTTTACTATTAGTGAAGTTCATTGGAATTTCCTTTTCTTGTAAAATTTTACCAAGAAGTAAAATCTCTCATTGTTGTTGTTCAATTTGGGTGCATACGTTTTAAATTCTACCAATCTGATCGATAATCGTATTTGCAATAACCATTTAGACATACTAACATACATTTAGAGATGTTAGTAGTTATTTAAGTTTTATTTATTAGTTATTTAAGTTTTATTAAAACTTATTTAAGTTTAATTGCTGAAAAATTGTATTTTCTTTTATCAAAATGCTTTACTTCTTTTAGATTATAAATACTTACATCCACGTAATCTATGATTAACTGATTCATATTTGTCTTGTTTAGTTTAAAAAGTAGGAGTAGATGTTGCTTATTTCAATAAGACTATTACTGCTGAATGCAATTACATTATTTCTATATCTGAATGTATTAGCAAATTTATTGTAATCATCTTTTGAAAGGTTTTTAAGAAATCTGTACTCTTTAGAAAATAAATAGAGGTTACATAAGTATATCAAGTAAGAACTTACCATTACGGAATACCATTTGTTTGCAGGTAAAGAATGTTTCTATGCTTGATAAAGTTATTAAAAAGTGAGAAATGGAGATAATCTTCCCATTTTTGTTAATCTAGTATAGCATTTCAGGAAAAAAATTTGGAAGTTCTAGAAGATTTTCATAGCTTTCTTCAAGTGGAAGAGATATGTACAGATTTCCAAAGTCAAAGCGCTTGATATTGTAAGTCCTTTATTGTTTTCTTCTTTATTTTCAATATTTTTTTATATTTCTTTATTATTGTTAATAATCCAAAAATGGTGTTCTTCAGCACTGGCTTTCAAAAACTTATATCACATATTGATCTAAGCAGATTTTTAAATATATTGTCAAAATTCTTTTTGAAATGCACTGAGTTAAAGGGGGGTTACATTTTTTTATTGGAGATTTAGAGACAGCACCAATTTTCAATTTAATTTCTTTCATATTTTTGTTAGATTAGTTCTGAATTTATTACCTACATAATAAATAATTATAATATAATCTATAATTAATTTATTTTTCAAAAGCATTTTGCATGGAAAACTTTGGAATACTTTTGTAGTAAAAAAAAATTTCTATAATATTGTATAATATACTACGTATACACATTTGAATGAATTTAAATATATTTCAATTTTAAGTCATAAAATATACCTACCTATAATTTCAAACATGAAATTATAAATGCAGATAAGATATTATACAATTCAGATCTGGTACAAAATAAATTTAACAATACTCAATGCAATGAAAATAACTCTTCAATATAATTCTTAAAATATGAAGTATGACTAATTATCATTAAAAGGCTAAAAAATGAGAATCATATTAAAACACGTAATATAAACATAACAAAATATAATTTTTAATGACCTCAACCTTTTATTACAATCTAATGATTAATAAAATTCAAAATTCACAAAAATAAAAATAAAATATCTGCATCATAATTCAGCATAAAAGATAATAAAAAATGCAAAATAAAATGTAAAATATCACAGAAATGCTTTACCTTCAGGTTTAATCAATTCACTTAAAGAACGAGCAGAAAATTTTTGTCTCAGAATTTGATCTATGTCATTCAAAAACGATATACTCTCTTGCTCAAATACTGAATTTCTGTCTATTATTGAAAAAAAAGGGGGAGGAGAGAGAGGAAGGCATTAATTTCAAAAATCAGATTACACAAAATAAAATTTCAACATACATTACACATAATACTATTATAAATTATGAAAATACACTTTATAATTCTTGGAACTTTAAATCATTTATGAGGATCATACCATAATGCAGCTTTTCTTCCCTGTTGTATGCATCCAAACAGCAAAATCATAATTTAATAATAAAAGATTTATCTCGACAGCTCTAACAATCCAATCATGATTCATCAGCATTTAAGAAGTTAAAATTCCTTAATTCAGTTGGTTCTGCATAAGTTGTCAGATATGAATTTGAAACATTAAATAGAAACTTTTATACTTCACATCTCTAAGGTAGAAAAAGAATCAAAGGAATAATCACCAGCATTTAAAAAAATGGATCTTTTAAAGAATGTAAAAAGGTTGAAGACAAAGGATTAATAAAGACACCATCTGCAATATCAGAAAGAAGGCTTCATCCAAAGAAAATAATACTGTGTACTAGTGAAATATGGAAGAAATTATTTGTTATGAGTTGCTTCCAGAAAAACAAATCATCACTCCAGAGCTGCACTGCAAACAGATAATGCAGCTAATCTACCTATGGAAAAAGACCTGTACTGGTTAAAACAAAAAGCATGTATTTTAGCATGACAATGAATGGCTTCCATATCAAATGAAAAATGTTGCAAAAATGAAGACAATTTCAATGGGAAATGATAACTCAGGCATGATTCCCAATATTTCATGGTACATTTTCATAATCTAGGAGCTAGTCAGAAGACAATTATTTATCTTCTGTTACTAAAACTTTTCCCCAATGGTTTTTTTCATAATGTCCAAAGAAAGTTCAATTCATTCTCTGTACTAAAATTGAAAATTTCTGTCATATACAAACTTACAATAAAGACAAGATGCCAAAAATAGTGGCAAATACATTTTAAATAATTTGAAAGTGTTTGCGAGTTTTCTATTACTTATTAAATTAATAATATTTATCAAATTACTAATTCTATTACTTCATATTATTATTAAATGTATTCTAAAAAACTATACCACTGATATGATGACTCAATATATTTAGCAGGATATAAATACCTTCTTCTTTTCTTTTCAGTAAGCCTAAGAGGTAGTTGCTTGTTTGCTGTAAAAGAACATTGTTGTCCCCTTCATATGTGCAATTTGCATCATTGTCATTACGAAGAGACCCAAAACCAGAAGCTATAAAGATACAGATAATTTAGAATACTTCAAAGATTTCTTACAGACAAGTTACAAATTTCTCAAGAATTTTCAATAAAATGCTAGCACTCAAATTACTTTGGCATGATATACCAGTAAGACAGTACAAAAAATACTTAAACATTAAAAATGATTTTGATAAAGAATTTTTAAAAACATGTTTTGGAATGAAAATTTTTGGCAAGAGTTTATTATTTGAAATGAAAAATAATGTTTGCTACTTTTATTCTTCTTTCAAAATATCACATGTAAACATGCTGTTAATTGGAGGATATGTTTTGGGGCTTTCCAAAGAGAAATATTCCTGTTCCATAATCCAAAAATGCTGTGAAATGCATAGTATTAAAATTTTTAAGTGCAAAATAACAACACTACTAATTAGAAAGGGAAAAAGCATTGATATTTATTAATGATATAGCTGTAAAAATTAATACTTTTTAACTCATTAATCAAGAAATAAAAATGCTAAAAATAACGCATAATTATTTACTATAATAATTTTAGAATTGTAACAAGAAATGTAAATGGATTCCATAAAATTTACTAACTAAGGTAACTTATGGATGAGCGTAGCCTGGACATTCTCTACCTCCAAGAACATAAAATTTGGTACAAATGTTAAATTTAGCATTCATAATATGAAGGTTACCAAGCAATGTTGATTACATTAGATAATCAAGACACTATAAAGGTGGGGGCCTGATTGTCTTACCAAGCACTCTATTCCTCATAATCCTATCACACTGCTACAGCTTTCAACCATTCAGACTCTTATTTATTTCTATCATTCCACAAAACTCCCAACCAGTCCCCATTGTGTCTACCCACATTCTGCCAAATGAAAGATCTTATCAAAGTGTCAAAACCAACTTACAGCCACTTGCCCAACTTAATAATCATATCTTTAGTCTTATATCATCTTAATAATCATATCAACTTAATAATCTACCATAATATTGGACATTTTTAATGCTCAACAATGCAAACAGAAATACTCTAATGATGTGTACCTGGGAAACATAGTTCATCATTTTGCCAATTTAGCCAGTTTTGCAATTCCAGCTCTATACACACCGCCATGTTATAGTGATACTCCAGTAATAATAGTGGATTTTTATTTACTCTGGGGAGTCAAAGTGCTCAGCAAATTATTCTTTGACTATACTCCTGTAATTATCAATGTATGTAGATTATGCCAAAACACATCACACAACAACTGGTGACAATAGAACCTTTGTCACCAATTGGTTTTATCAAAGCTCTCAACAATACTCACTACGCTATGCCATAAGGTGAATAACATAGATGCTGTACTTAATTTCCAAAAATGTTTCAAGCCTTTAATGACAATAGTAGAAGCACATACCGAAATTCCCAGATATGGAATTTCCAAGCAGAGTTAAAGCTTGTAAAATCTGCCAGCGGTACAGAGACTGTTCAAATAAAACTGTGCTTAACAGAATGAATCATGAAATCAGGCTCCTCACAAAAAAATATTTGCAACTTGAATGGGCCAAATTATAATCACTTTTCTCAGATGATAATTTTATCTGGAAGGTGACAACTACGTTTAAAGGATGTCACAAAAATTTCTGCCCTTAAATGACTCTCAATGAATTGCATAAATTGAAACTAAGAAAGCTGAGTCACATGCTGACCATTATGCTACTCAGTTTCACACAAACGGCATCACTCGCACATCTACAGAAAATTTTATCATTAAACAACAATAAATTATCTAATACAAACAATGCTAACAATATGCCTCTAGTCTGGATATCAGATATAATTATATATTTGACAAAAATCAAACCAAAGAACAGCTCAGGAATTGATAAGATTTCAAACAACATGCTCCAAAATATATGCATGCGTATGATTTTCCAACTTACCAAAATCATCAACTATACATTAAAAATTAGATATTACCCCAAAAACTGGGAAACTGTAATAATCACACTGACCCTGAAATCAGGAGAATTTCCCTATGACCCAGTCTCTTATTGACCAATCAGTTTGCTCTCAACACTAAGCAAAGTGATCAAATACGTAATCCAGAAAAACCTATTTTAGTATGCAGAGAGAAATAACATCATTATCCCAGAATCCTTTGGGTCCACAAAGAGACATTTTACAGTTCAACATATTGGGTCACTAAGATGATTTCCCATGGCCATCAGGACAAATTAACTATTGGTGGAATATTTTCGGATTTGGAGAAATCATATAACCATATCTGACTGGTGGGCCTTATATACAAACTCATAAATCTGGGATTCCCTGATTGCATCACTGATACCATACATTTTCATCTTAAGAAAAGGGTGCACTGAATGTTATCTAATGACAAGATCAGAAATGATTCTGCTCCTTCACATTTAAATGTTCGATAATTTCTAAACTTTATCTTGACAATTTCTAATATGAGTATAAACTCAACACTTTGCCAATTTTGGCCACTACATCTCAAGGGTCTATATTAGGACTTTTCTATTCAATATTTACATGAATCACATTCCACAGATGCAGAACACAACATTAATTATGTATGCAAAGAACACACAATTCTAACACATAATGAATCTGTTAGTTCAGTTAAGCAAATGGCTGTAATCTATCCCAGCCACATTTTCCTCTATCCAACCATCAGTTTAATTCTAAGGTAAAGAAGAAAGTGAAGCAACTCTTAAAACAAAAGTATAAACTCCTTTCAACTGACAAAATGTGGAATACTCTTGTATTTTCGCCTATCCCAATGGACATGCCCCATACAGATTTTACAGCAAATTTTCGACTCTCGACAGGACATGGCTTTCTGTAACCAAGATGTAGATACAAATCAGAGGTTGGATACTCAGAGTGAAGCCATCTTTTCTTTGGCATAGTAGTAGATTACAGCTGGGATCTTTTTCACTAGATTTCATGCTATGGTGTTTGTCATGAGAAATGTTGCCACCTGTCTATCATGATAAATGCTAACAGATTAAATGATAATGTTATTGGATTTTCTGACACAACTTTCAGCATCTTATTTCATGATGCAGTCCTGCTCTGTCCATTAGTCATCAACACATGCTAACAAACTCCAGCTTGAAAATCACCCTGGGATAGCACTAAAGCAAGGAACCTGCTTTGCAAACAGCATTCATCTGAATCAACAGGTGAACAGTCGTACTGCTTCTTTCATTTACAAATCATAAAAGCAATGAAAAAAGTGACACATTTAAAACGCTGTTACCATAAATAATACTTATGTAAAATTATCAATAAAAATATGATAATTTTACATAATTTGATTTAAAATTGCATTTAAATGCCAAAATAATCATTATCTATTTTCTGCAATATAATGTAACTCTTTGCCAATGAAGAAAAGGGTGCACTGAATGTTATCTAATGACAAGATTAGAAATGATTGTGCTCCTTCACATTTAAACGTTCGATAATTTCTAAACTTTATCTTGACAATTTCTAATGCCAGTATAAACAAAATTTCTAATCCATACAAATCATACACAATCGTTCTGTAAGCAACCAATCCAAATTAAATATTATTCAGAATAATAAAACAATTTTGTAACAAACTTAATTTTATTTAAGTGAATAATTATTAAGAAAATAATTTTAAAATATAACTTCAGAATAAAGTTTTCAGAAATCAAAATCTGGGTGAAAAGAATTTCCAAAATAATAAGTTTATGTACAAAATATTATGCCTATGTAATAAAATACATATGTGCCTATATCTAAATAAATGCACAAAATGTTATATTTAAGCAAGACAACACACATGTACATGCATATGCCTTCAATAATGAATTCAAAGTCAACACCAGAGGCCTATAAAATTTTATCATATGACTGACCTTGTAAATACCCATGACCTCCACAAGCTTCTCGAGACTCTTGAATTGCATCTCTAGCCAACCAACCTGCAAGGGGTTTGGCTCCACTACACAAAGCATGTAATTCTGCAGCCCGCTCAGACTAGACAAAATAATAATAATAATACAGCATAAATAACAACAATTAACAATAAGCAATAAACATAGCATAAACAATACTTATAACCCATTGAATGACAAATACAAATGTAATGAACCCTCTTTAAGATCATCCCCCACAATCCCAGATGATGATAATTTTCTTTGGAAATGATTGTATTATAGAAGATAGTTACTGGTGACAGCACCTGTTGATTTGTATGATGGATTTATTCCACTGAAAGCTCTTACAGTCTGTTAATGAGAAGTATTTAGAAGTGTGGCAGGTTTATCAGTTTATTTACAGTCTTTTTTAAAGAGTTTTTCTCTATGATTTATACTTAATGGTGCTTCTGCTTGGAAGTTATTTATGTTATTTACTCCTTACTACATTACTTATTTCTGATACTGTTGCAGAGTTTTTTCACAGTTTTACTTTCTGATTCTCATATTTTAGACTTTGTATTCAATATGTTATTATGCTTTGCCATAAAAGTCTTATTTTTATTCTTAATTTATTTTTAAGAAAAATACTCAGTCATTTTTCCAAATAATACTTCATTAACCATAACAATAACTAACTTTGGTAGCTACATATTAGCACAATCATCTTAGTAGAAGTTGCCAGATTTTCAAAATGTACCAATAACCATGGCAACCAAACACAAAACAATTCTTCAGTTTTAAGAAGCAAATTTCCCATTTTCATATCAGTTCTTTTAACTGCATTCCAGGTTACAATGGATTTATAAAGTCAAGATATTTTTTGGCTTAACACAAATTTTAAAATATGTGCTTGTGGAATTTACCTGCAATGGAAGAAAATGCAGCACTTCCTTATTATAGTGGCCCCCAAGATTGAATCACTGATCAACCAACATATTTCACTGAAATCTCGCAGTGTGTTCTTATACTTTGCTACATGTTACATCTTGGTTGATTAGTGATTAAATTTTGGGGCCACTATAATAAGGGAGCAGCAGTTTGATCCAAAACCATTAAAGGGATCACAATTTTTAGAATAAAATATATACGTAATAAATAAATTTTGTATTATAAATCAAACAACTCCCCCCCCCTAATTTTTTTTTCTTTTTTGAGGAGGTTAAAAATTTGCCAAATTACATCAAAATGATTGCATTAAAAAAATCACTTTCGAATTCTCATTCTTTTAATACAGATTTTACTAGAGTTTTTAGAGCAATTAGGATATAATCTGTTGCTTATGATTTAATTTGCTTCTTTTATTTTATTTCATAACTCAACTTCACTGTTGTATTAACAAATTACAAATTAATCACACAGGTAAGCAGTGAATAATATAACCAAAAGAAATTAAATATTTATCTTTCTCTTAATTTTATTTAAGTGAATAATATTTTTAAAATTGGAAAATATACTTAAACTGCATTGGAGGGGGAACATAGGAAAGCCATATATTATAAATTTTGTCTCACAATTTCAAAAACACCCAGAAATGTTTAACATATTTACCACCTGAAGTCTATCTACTTGATTCCTCCCTTTATTTTATAAAATAAGCTGAACTCCATAAAGTAAACTGATCACCTTATCAATACAGATTATCTACACTGTGAACTTTGTTATGTGACAGAATCTAGCATCATTTCATTATTTTTAATCATGCTTCTAAATTTAATGATTTCATTTTATCCTTTGTTTACATTTTAATCAAAGGTAACTCATTTAAAATCTAGCAAATTTAAAATATAAAACCTCAAGCATACATGCTTGCGTTATCATTTTTGAAACACACAATATTATTTGAAGTTATGCCAAATGTATAAATGAACTGCTTTTTATGATGATTAATTTATTATGCATTCTTGGGTGCAACACACAAATGGCAGGTAACAGAACAATTAGTAATCTAATGAATGTAATTGTATAGTGATATATCAACCTACAAGATACATTACACTACTACGATAAAAATAAAATTTATATTTCAGAAATTTTTAAAACCATCTTCCCCCCAAAAAGTCCCCTCTTTTAGATACATTTCTTATAATACTTGAAATTTATTTTTAATATCAAAATTAAAACATTTCAATAGTCACAATTAATTACATCTGATACTTTTTTATGTTTTCAGTATTTTTTCCAATTTTTTAACAATCAAGTTTACTTTTTAAGAACGTCAAATCTTTAAATATCCATTCATTTTTAAAGAGAAAAACTGCAGTCCTCATATAACATTCTTTAAGCTAGGAAACATGTTGGCAATTAATATTTTCTTAATAAAGTTGCCAATTTTTACTTCCTTGTATGAAGTAAAAAGGAAGTATTGTATTCACAAAAAATTTCGGATATCATATTTCAACGAAAATATCTATTTTGACCACTATTGAATGCAATTTAACAATGTTTTTGAGTGACATTCGTACATTAGAACAGAATAAAAAACTCTTTTTTCTCCCAAAAAATTATAAAACTGATTTATAATGAATTCTGAAGAGATTTTTTCTTGGCGTCTGTGCATATGTATGTATGTATCTGGCATAACTCAAAAATGAGTAGCCTCAGAACATTGAAATTTTGTATATAGGACTGCTATAACATGTAAATGTGCATCTCCTATTTTGGTTGCAATTGGCCACACCAAAAGTATATAATGTATATATATATATATCCACTCTGTTTCTCGACTCAGTGAGCTCAGTTTTTTTATTCTTATACGGTGGTAAATTGTGCATTTTTTACTTTAAAAATGAATGAATTATGTTGTTCTTATCTTCCGATTCTTTATGCCTTTAGTAAATCTGCATGTAAGATTTGTAGAATTATCAACAATTTAAATGTTGTTTAAGTGCGGCTAAGCCTAATCATTTTTCTCATGGCAGACATATTTATTTACATTTGAAGCTTAGGAGAATAGTGGATTTGTTGCCAATCTAGAGAAACTAACCTTCGCAAGAACAAAGATAACACCTTCTTTTATTATTGCGAATTAAATCATGCTTAATCCATTATGAAATTTATTCAAGGAAATAAGTTTTTACGATTTACTTCGTAATTTTTAATATAGATAATTTCAGTTTTTATGTATTTTTACCTTGTCACGAAATGAGACCTAATTAATTATATGAGACATACTGAATCGTCTGTAAACTCTTTTTTTTTTTTGTTTAATTTCTTTTACGCATTGTTTTAGATTTATTATAGTATTTCAATAGAGCATGTGGCAATGATTAAGTAGTTCTCCAGATGATATACATAATTTTGGTTTGTGCATTCTGATGCGTTATAAAATGAATGAGATCAAAAGCTGTTAAGTGAAGCTAGCACCAGAGTGTCGCTCTGGTAAGCAAATATAGCGAATTTTAATGAGTGCATTTATTCTATTGTGGTTTATGTGCTATCGATGAAGCAGATTTAATTCAATCCAATAAGTTTAAATGAAATGAAAAATTCATATAATTTAATATTCCGTAGGAAGTCATGTGGTATACACATCAGATTTTTTTATAAGAAAACATACATGTGCCAAAAAAAAACTTGAATTAATTTGCCATAATAAAAAAAATAACTTTTTAACACCTGTGTTCTATTTCTATTATCTAGAAACGAACTTATAAAAATATAATTACTAAAATAACAATGAAAAATAAGAAAAGCTTACCAATTCAGGAGTTTTTTCACCAAAGAGAACAGACATTTGAAAGTTTATAAAATCCCGACTAAAAGATGTAGAAAAATGGTGAAGAACATAAGTAGCAGCAAGATAAGGTAATAATCTCCATTGCTAAATGTAATGAGAATTAAATAAGAAAAACTATCAAAACAAAAATATATTCAAAAAAACTATATCACTATTAAAATAAGAAACTCTATAATAAAGTAAATCACAATTTTAAAATTTCAGTACACTAAAATCAACTGCCGACGAGTTTCGATCGACAGCCGCTACTACTAGTTTTCCTGAGCCATAGTATTCTGAGAAAAAGAACAAGGTGCTCGACATTTTCGTGCATTAATACAAAATCGTGAATGAAAATAACAATAATCGTTAACGCGTTCTCAAGAATGCCCACGTGAAAAATTACGTGGTCTGTTATGTGGATCCTGGGGGAATTTATTCCTCGTTTTTTTGTGGGAGAGTCGCTCGACTTGTTTACTTAGAGCAGAGATTTCACACCTTAAGGCCTTAAGCTCCTCAATGGGGCCACCAGAATCGTTCGGATTGCTGGGGGAACTCGCCGAAGCTGCCTGAACAGCGAACACGCTTTTGTTTGTTGGCGTGCGCACTTCGGCTATCTTATCAGCCATTTTTGCTAAATTATCTAAGGATTCAGAACTTATTGATAAAATGGCATGCACCTCGTCAGGCTAGGCAGTTAGACTTTATCTCACAATTCGCCATACAAAAGGTTCGGAAAATATCGCTGCCGACGCACTTTCACGCATAGAAGCAATAAGCATGCCTAACCCTATCGATTATGAGGAAATTGCTAAAATGCAAGAAATCGATCCAGAATTACAAACTTTGCTTAAAGAGTCAAAAGTTCTACAGCTTAAAAAAATTACCTTACCGAACTGTAGCTTACCAATATATTGCGATTTGTCAACAGGTACCGCCCGTCCATACATTCCCCCAGCATTCCATGAGAAAGTTTTTGCCACATTGCACAATTTATCTCACCCCGGCATTCATGCATCAACAAAGTTGATATGTTCTCAGTTTGCTTGGCCTTCCTCCCATAAAGATTGCGCAAAATGGGCATTACAGTGCATTCTGTGCCAGAAAGCAAAGGTAAGCAGACATACTAGAACCCCTTTAAGGAAGTTTCCAGACCAATCACAGAGATTTGATCACGTTCACCTTGACCTTGTTGGTCCGCTACCTCCTTCTCAAAATAATTATTACTATCTAACTATGATAGATAGATTTACTAGATGGCCCGAAGCAGTACCCATACCAGACATAACAGCATGCACAGTAGCACAAGCTTTCTATGACCACTCAATTACTCGATTTGGTTGTCCGACTGTTATTACTACTGACCAAGGGCGACAGTTTGAAAGCGGCTTATTTCGAGCCCAATTATTGGGAATCAAGAGGATCAAGACGTCTCCGTACCACCCACAGGCGAATGGACTTATCGAGGAATTTCACCGTCCTTTGAAAACTGCCTTAAAAGTGCATGATACCAGTCACTGGGTGGCTGCCCTTCCAACGCTTCTGATGGGTTTCCGCTCCGCTCTCAAGGAAGACATAGGAGCAACCACTTCTGAACTTGTGTATAGAAAGACTATTCATCTCCCAGGAGAATTTTTCAATCCTACACCTATGGACGCATCCCCCAAACAGTTTGTGGAGGATTTAAAATCCCACTTTGTCAGTGTCTGCCCGACCACGACTTCTAGCCATAGCCAGCGAATATGTTTCATTCATCCACAGCTTCACGAGTCCACACACGTGTTTGTTCGATACGACGGAGTCAAAAAACCACTCCAAGCTCCAATGATGGGCCATTTATGGTGCTAGAAAGACGAGATAAAACGTTTGATCTCGAAATAAAGGGGACTAAGCAAACGATCTCCATAGATAGACTGAAACCCGCTTTTGTAACCATGGACTCTTCCCAAGTTGCTTCCAAGAGTGTAAAAAAACCTTCGGACATTTGTATCACCTGTTCTGGATGATTAATCCGACCCCTGCATCGGTATGTCACATTTCGTTGACACTGCGGAGGGAGTATGCAGCGGCAGTGCCAAACAGGCGATACGGACTTAAAAACTGTACAGAAAAGTGCCAATTGGCGAAACAGTAAACCTGTTTGGCAAACCTACAGGCTGACGGGGAATTTCCTTCGGCAGTCCTGCGTAACTACTTCAGACTGTGTGCGTCTGTGTTTCACCGGGATATGTGAACTTTGGTACCCGTATCTGTGCCGTACTCTGAATTTCTTAAGCTGTTATAATGTATCTGGCAACTATGTTATATTTCCTTATTAAATCTGATTATTAATTGTAACATGTCTATCTTAACTAAGATTGCTGTTTTTCTAGTTAATGTTAGGGATAATTTCTTAGGCACGTGTTACCCACACATACCTCAATGTCAAAATAGTTAACTTTATAGATGCAAAATATTTATGAATATTAGTACACAATTAGGAAGCATTAAGGATTATCAGTAAAGCTTTTGTTCTCAAAATATTTAACAAAAATATTCAATTATTACATATTTAGCAGTTCATTTTGTTTTAATAGTGCATCTTTTTTTTTTCATGTTAACAAAACAAAAGCTAACCTTAAATTAATACCTTATTTTAAATTCTAGATGGAACTCTCAATTAGCATCCTTACTAGAAACTGTTTTAATGATCCTATTACTTCAGGAAATGTTGCTTTTAGAAAATTTTATGAGTAAGATTGAAAATCAATTTAGAAGAAAAATAATTTACCTGGAGTTGATATTCCAAAACTGGCCATTCTTCCTCCCCAGCAGGTCCAAATTGCTTCCGTACAGCTGAATAACGTATTGAAATAGGCAAACATTTTTGAAGATTTGTTAAACACATATTGATGATGAACACTCTTCCAAGTGATAATGTTCCCATTGATGCACCAAATCGCTTATTTGGATCCTAAAATTAGATCAACAATATAATAACCAAACTAAAAAACTAAGTAATATAAAAGAAATTTTCATTATAGTTTAAAGAAATAGAAAAAGTAATATAAAAATAGAACAAATAATAATTGCTTGAATTTCATAAAAATTTTTATATTGTTTAAAAATAAATATTAAGCTTGTTGATCTTTATAACTTCACTTTAAAATGCTACATGTATACCTTCTTTTGATGCATTAATCAATACCAAAATTAGCTAACAGTTCTTAACAGCTGCTGGCAAATGATTGCTTTGTTCAGTTTTCAGACAAAACACAACTATCAGTTTATTCAATAAGCTCAAACTCTGTACATCCTAAATTTACAATTTGATATGTGAATTTGCCTTGAGCAACAAGCATGTTTTATCAAATCACTTCAATTTTGGCATGTTATGTATATAAGAAGATATTTTGCAGAAGAATCAATTATTTTTATGGAAATTCAATTTAGCACTTAATTTTCCTACTACAGATTCTATGCAAATTAAAATTCAAGCAATTTTTGACACTATTTAGTACTTTAATTTCTAATATCTGAAATATGAAATGTATGTGGTAGGCATTATTTCTGAAGATATATACATAAAGAAAAAGATAATTTTAGAAGACAGCAAAATGAACAGAATGCAGCCTAATGCCTTGTACTGATAAGCAATTATGAATTTTCACAGATTATCTTTATTTAAGCAGAAATCATAGAATAAATATAACAATAACAGAAAGATGTATCTGGTATTCAATAGTTCAAGCATAAATTTTACAGCTGGTGACAAAGAGAGAAGGATTACTGACATCTGACTGAAGGATTACTATAATCAAGCACGTCAGCAAGACAGAGGCAAACTCAAACATGAGAAAAGCAAAGATTATGCTATAGATGTCAATATAAAGAATGGTGAAATTGTTATATTTCTACAGGGCATATGCTTTATTACTATTTGCCTACAAAAATTTCAGTCTGAACATTAGTTAATAAGACTTCAGATTCTTTTTTGTTGTTACATAATTATGTGTCACTTGCCTTTATTATAAGGAGGATTAATTTATTAGATACACAGTAATTTCAAAAGAAAGATTTTTATAAGCATTTTACTATTTTTAGGATAGTAATGAAAAATAATCAAACTAAAAAGAAGACTGTAAGGACTAAAGTTAGAACTTTACCATATACATATATGTATGTACCATTAAAAAAAGGAACAGAGAGTACTAAAAGTCCAACTATCCAACATTCAACTAACTAGAATATTTTAGAATTTCACAAACAATCCCCCTCAAAATAAGCAGATTAGTAAAAAACCTTATAAACCATACAAGACACTGTCATCAAACTGTGTAATTTAGCATAAATATGGATAAGTGTGATATCACAACACAGTTTTAAAATCCCTGCTTTGGCTTTATGTACAATCATTTGTTTTTTGTAAAGTAAGGTAAAAGTTTATTATTATTTACTGTTATTCCCTTGCATTTTGGAAAATAATTAAAATTTGGGACCTGCCTTCTTTAGAACAGCATGCAGAGGAATATTTACAATGTTATGAAATCTTAGCATTAAAAAAAGTATGCACTAAATAGGCAAAATATATTATTTTACCTGAATATGGATGCACACTGTGATGTAACAAGAAAAGTTATAGGTGATTTAAATTTTTTGTATATTATATCCATAACTTGTATCTGCTGAGCATATAAATAAAGAAAAAAACAGTCTATTCCTTCAAACCTCTGTCAGAATGACTGTTGCTAGTTTGATGGCATCTCCATCAACTTTCATTTCAAAACCAAATAAGATGCTTTACTTTTATACGTTTAAGGCCTATGAAATATACCAACTTTTATGTCTGAAGTATATTTCTCTTTTCCAAAATCTTACATAATTTTAAATTTAGACTTTTGATATTCAAATTGATAACATATAAGCTGACTGTTTTTATAATTTTTTACTGGAAATTTCTTCTTATATTAATTTAGTTTTTCTATCATGAATTGCATTTTTATATGGTCAACTATCTGTAATTTTCACTCATTTAGCATTGAGTATTTCTCAAGCTTTCTAGATAGTCAAACTTTTACTGTATTGTTAATATTTATGAAATGGATAAAACACATATCAAATAGATAAAAAAGTGCAAAATGTAATAATCTGCATTTCAACTAATAAAGGAATATCTAAAAAAACATTCTGTTGTTTTTATTTTTATTTCAAATATGAGTAGATTCTTTTATTTAAATTTAAAATACATATGAAAAAAATAACAGAATGGCCCAGAAGAAAAAATATATAAGTAAAATGAAAAAAATTATAATTAAATTTCAATTAAGATATTTTAAATATGTTGTTAATATATAGTTAGATGATAGCTGGCTGTACCTTATGCATAAAAAAATTCATGTAATAAATCACAACAAGCTGGATAATAAATACATTACATTAAAAGGAGTCACATAGCGACCATCAGGAGTAACATCACCTGTTCTACTGAGCAGACTCTCCCTTGGTATTCTGTAGTTAGTGAAGGAAATAAATCTAAAAGTTTAAAAAATGAAATAGAAGTAAAATGTATAAGTACTTTGCTACAAACATGAAAATACTATTGCTGCAAATATAATATATGTTCAAATTTCAAGTTAACTTACTTATTAAATGTTATAAACTTTGTTAACAAGAAACATCACCTGCACTTCTGACACCAAAATGTCAGAAGCTACGACAGCTATGCTTTTATTAGTACCATATTAGTTTGTATTTGAGCCACAGTAGGCTTTTAAAAGCAAAAAATTGGAAAAAATAATGAAAAGTAGCCGCATTTGTTTATCAATTGTGTGACTTTTCTAGAAAATAACACCAATGAAAAACTAAATTCTGCTTAATTTTATATTTGATATGCTCATTTTTCTCCTTTGTCTTTACATAACTACATTTTCTGGTATAGAAGCTGATGCAGCATGCTAGTCAATATTCAGATTCTAACAAAATAATTACTAGTTTTAAGTATATTCAAAACATAACTTGACCTTTTGTTTATTACTAATTACTGATCTAAGCTTTCAGTCTTTGAAAGCAGAAAAAAATTGTCTGTTAATATAATAAACATTCTTTTTAACATTTAAAAATATCAAATAAATACAATGAGTTTTTTAAAATGCAACAGAAAGAAAAACCAAGTAAACTTGAAATGCAAAAGACTAAAAACTAGAAATTTAAAGGATATAACTGAAATGACTCTTAATTGATGGTAGATGAGAAATTAAATAAAGAATGAATAGCACTGGAAGATGATAAAAATCAAATAAGAGAATGATTTATTTTAGATGATGATGAATGGCATTAGGTATAAAGCAATCATGTAAACATCAATAGAAAATCAAGTTTTATCTGCATTAATTTATTTTTTAACATGTATCAGCAGATATACAACAAGATTATTTTTCGAGAATAATTTAATGCTTGATTTTTATATGCGGGGAACACTGTTCTTTCACTTAATGTTTTATGCCAAATGATAAATACGTAACTAATCACTTTTCTTATAAATATATATATTAATCCTTCTTACGATTATAAAACAGAAGTCATTATTATTTTTTACACACAGTTGTAAAAGTCTCTTTCAGGAAGTTGTTTCTTTGGCTTAAAGCATCCAGAAGACATCAAGAAGATATGATATATATATATATATATATATATATTATTTACTATGCTTTGCAATGAGTTCAGTTTCCTTTCTAAATTACTGTTTCAAAAGAAAGCTTAAAGAGTAGGGTGACCATCTAAAATTGAAAATCTATTTAAAGTCAAATTTAATAATATCATACCCATTATCAACACCATTCAAACCCAGTTTAGGTCCCATGTCACCAACAGTTATTCCTTTATAAGGCAACAATGTTTTGGGGTCTCGAATGGGTACAATAAATGCATGCAATCCATGACATTTCTTATCAGGAGTATATAGTTGAGCATAAAGGATGGCATGTGTTGCAGTTTGTCCTATGCTTCCAATCCACACTTTAGTTGCCTCAAGATCTGGAGTATTCAGTACAAATTCCTTTAAAAAAAATCCTTTCATAAATATAATGCCAAAGAACACACATTAAAAATGTCACACAGATTAAAATCCACTAATTAAACACCTATTAATACAAAAAATATAAATATAAGACAATCCACATCCTTAAGACACTTTATTGAAAACTATACTCAATGTACATATGAATAAATGTTTAAGAATCACATTAAGATAATTATTACCTTCCATCAAAATTTTCCATGTGTAGTAACACACGGTATACAAACTAAGACTAGTGAAAAGAAAAGTGTAGTTAGAAAAATGGGAAGGAGGACTCTTATTCCTTATCACTATGTTATCCATAACAGTTCTCTAATAAATTTAATGAGTATTTTATCTACTGACTAGTATTCATTTTAGATCAAAATCAGTTCATACACACAGGAATCTCAAGCAGTTTTAAAAGGCTCTTTATTCCAAATTTACAGATTTGCTTTAAGTTAACAACCAGTGACAATTGAGCAAAGACCAGATACAGTAAATAATGTGAGATTTAAGAGATAAAATAACTCCCTTTGCTCAACTGTTGAATGAACCTCAAAAGCAAGATCATTTCTTAAACACAAAGTATCCCACTCACTATTAGGCTCAGTTTTCTCTACAGAATACAGTCAGACCCCGAGCTGGTCAGGGAAGCAATTCAATCTGGCGATTGATAAACAACCCTTGGACAACACGTGGCATGTGTGGTCACGCATTATCCTGTTGAAATATGGCTGTGGGCAAGCCCTGAAGGTAAGGAAGGACAACTGGCTCCAACACCTCAAAGATGTAGCGCTGGCTGTTTAAAGTACCGGCAATGCGTACTAGAGAAGTGTGAGAGTGATATCCAATACTGCCTCATACCATAATACCAGGTGCAGGAGCAGTGTGGCGGTGCACAACGCAGCTGTTCAGCATCCTCTCTCCACGGTATCTCCAGACTCGAATCCGACCATCTTGTGTTGCAGACAGAAGCGTGACTCATCAGTAAAGACAATTTTATTCCATTCTGCCGTCTACATCCTTCATTCATCGCACCATTGGTGGTGGAGACGTCTGTGGTTCTGCATCAAGGGCAGAAGAAGCAATGGACGTCTTGCGGACAGACCATTCTGCTGTAAACGGCATCGAATGGTAGGCGCAGACACTGGATGATACGTTACAGACGGAATGTGCTGTGCTGTGCTATGGTTCGTGATGTGACTGAGTGATCCGTCACTGCCATGTGCGCAATGTTCCTGTCATCACGTGAAGTGGTGCACTGAGTTGGATGCGATCGAACACATTGGTCCGTCGTACCCTCCTGCATCCAACAGTCACATATCCGCATTACAGTTGTTTGGTTTCGTCCAACATGACTATCAATTTCCCTGAAAGACAATTCACACTCTCGGTAGGCCGCTATCCTTCCTCTGTCGAACTCGGATACTTGATCAAATGATGATCGTTGTTTACTACGATTCATAATTGATCTTTTTTTTTAAAAAACCATAAGAAAAACATAATTGCCAAACCTGAAATTGTCAAAATATGCAAGCCTTAAATAGTGCTTTGAAGTGGCGCCACAGGCGCATGAGATGCGCGTCTACGCTGAAATTCTAATCATTTGCATATCTCACCTCCGCTAATGCATGTTGTAAATTTCATGTTATTTGCATCCTTCCTTCAGGGTGTTGCATTTATGGTGGCCAGCAGTGTAAAAGAGACACATTCCAGTAGTTGCAGAGGTAGCAATCAAAATTTTGACAATGCTTAGATCAGTGTGGATCTGTGAAAGCATTGTATTACCAATGATGTAAGAAAAGAAGTACTTTGAGGGATGACATGCTTGAAAATATGCGTAGCATTTATTTTTGCACCATTTATACATCTAAATGAACGGTTTCTTCATAAGAAGTCTTACCACATTTCTAATTAAAATCCTTGCCAAGTTGATTGTTGTGCAACTGTGATTTTATCAGATACACTTTTGGGTTCACAAAATTATTTGTAGCTCTGATACTAATCTTTAGTTTTTTATTAAGAATAGTACTTAATTAAATTAAAATTCATTTACATAAATATTTTAAAAATATCATTACCCCATTTGATGCATTTTTTCTATTTTCAGCCCTTTCTACTGCTAACCAATTTAGTATCTTAGGTAACGATAAAACTAAAGTAGGATGCCCTTAGATAAATTTGATTGAGAAAGACCTGCCTAGTTTCTGTTCTAGTAAGAGGCAACTGCAACTCGATAATTATTTATTATTTGCATTGCATTTACATATCTGAATCTTTATCTTCTGAATTGCAGTTATTTGTGGATGTGCCATAATCACTGACAATGATGACTAGTATAACATATGTATATACCTAAAATAATTACTAACAGATGGTAGCAGGGCTTATAAGTTTCTGTCAAAGTGATTAAAACTGACATATCATAAATTAGCTTCTGCCTTAAAAGTGGCAGTAGCTAATAGAAACTCATAAAATAACCATAACTTTAATGAATAATGGTAAATATTACAAGATAACATTAATTAAACAAGTTTAGTATGATTTTTATAATATTTATTCAAAAATTATACATTGGGAGATTCCCCACTCAAGTTCAATCTGACCTTTTTCATAAAGTAAACTACAACAGGGGACCAGTTGCTTCAAAACACAAAGAGTTCTTTTCATTTATCGATGCAGTCAATTTCAGCAATATTTGCACACAATTTTGTCATTCTGCACACAAGAATTATGAAATCTTCATTTGAAGTTGTATCCTTTAAATTAGACCACCACAAAACACTTTAAAAATTTTTATTGAGAAAAAGAAGTGATATTGTGATGGGAAAAGGAGATGAGTTTATATGAAAAGCTATGGTGTATGATGGTAAGTGCATTCTTTGGTTTCAATAACACAGTTATCAGATTGGTATACTTCAGATATAGTGATAAGCCAATGAGGAGAGATTTTTCATTTCTTGTGGATTTATTTGCTTCTTTTTTAATTTGCTTACTCGGTTAGTATATAATACATTTCCACAAAGTATGCAAGGGTCAAGTATATAAAGAAAGAAATGCCTTATTTGTGTTTTATTGTTAATATTAAAGATAAATTTCAAGCACACATTTTTGTAGAAATCCGGTAAATTTATGAATGATATTGAATAAATTTACTTCATTTCCCATCATTAGAATACAAGCAAATTAAAATAATAATTACTTCCTTTTCAATATAAATTAAATTAGTAACACAACATTTAATATTTACTTTAATTGGCTTCTGCCAGTTGCTTCACTTTTTGCCTATTTCAAACAGTTATATCCTGTTTCTGCCAATAATTGGGAAAAGCAATTTGCTGCTGGCAGACAGCCAGCTCTAGCTCAGGTCAATAAAGAATATTTTTATGAATTAAATCAGAAGCAGATCAAGAAAAGCTTGAAAGCAGCTCTTCTATGAATACGGGAGAATGATGTTTAAAAAGCTGATGTCCACAGAATGTTTACATCCTAATGTGTTATCCTTATCTGTTATTCATATATATATATACACAAAAATATTAATATTCACTAATCATGTTTAAATACTGATAACCAAATTATAAAAAGTATGCTTCTAATTTTGAAGGTTTATTCTGAATATCAGAGTTACGATTTGTTATTAAATTCATGTTATTCTTCAGAGTTATTAAAATTTTGGGCATGATTGCTGTGTTAATTAATTATAGAATATTTAAATTCTCTGGGTACTCTTCTAGGTGAAAATGCGCTTTAGGCCACTGCTTGGCGATGTTTTGAAAATCGCCAATTCGGCGAGTTTCTGCGAAACGTCTTTGCAATTAATTGCAACCTTCCCGACACGCTCCGCGAAAACCTATTGTAAACAAAACATAGAATTCTAAACCATAAATTACTATGGAAACTGTTGCCACAAAAATATAATAAAATAATATGCAAAACGAACATTACGATCATTAAAATATTTGTCAGTTACCTTTAAATTAATTATTTACATTTTATGTTGTAATACTTACACATTTTGTGCCGTTACATAAACTTCCCGACATGCTCCGCGAAAACGTAACCAAAATGGCATCCCAGAAAGAAGGAGTTTTTTTTAAAAGGGCATTAAAATTACAAACGATACCATGTACACACCGTTCCGTTTTAACTTAAAAAAAACATCTGAGAATTGCACAATGTAGGCAACGTACACAAATAAACAAAATAAGCTAGAATAACGAAAATAAATTACAAGAAAATGCCATGTGCACAGCGTTCCTTTTAAACTTAAAAAAAACTTCAGCGAATTGCACAATGTACGCAACGTGCACAAATGAACAAAATAAGCTAAAATAACGAAAATAAATTACAAGAAAATGCCATGTGCACAGCGTTCCGTTTTAACTTAAAAAAAACATCAGCGAATTGCACAATGTAGGCAATGTGCACAAATCAACAAAATAAAATAAATTGCAAACGATACCAGCGTTCTGTTCTTCAGCTGAGCCAAATTATTTCAATAAAAGGCAACAAAATATAAAAATTAAGCAACTTGCACTTCCAATAAAGTAATAAATGTACATGTACATTCACTCACCTCTCTCAGCATCACAGCTAAATCCATACCGACTCGGTATTTAGCGAAATATAAGGTACGAAAATAGCAAACACTCAACACAAAAACACCGCATTCAAAGAATACAACGACAACTGAAATAACTACTTAAATTAACACGTAAGAATTTCGAATAAACCGCTACGTCATCTTACATTACCAATAAAACCGTTCTTTATAAAATAGGAAATACGCATGCGCGAAAACTACATGTTTCCGTAGCTTCAAAATACCCAGTCAGCCATGTTTGCGGATATACGGAGTTACCCATGTTGGCGCGTTTATTGCTCATTCAGAAACAATCGCCACCAAGCAGTGGGCTAAAGCGCATTTGGGCCCTCTTCTATTATCAGAACTGGATTCAGAAATATATGTATATATGTATGGCTGTATGCATGTATGTAAGAAATGTATGCATGTATGTATAGTATATGTGTTCATGTTTGCATGTATGTATAGTATATGTGTTCATGTTTGCATGTATGTATAGTATATGTGTTCATGTTTGCATGTATATATGTATGTACATATGTAACATTTGTGAATCTGTCCCAATAACAGAAGAGTACAAAATATTATGAATATTATTGCAGGGGTTTTAGCATCAGAAGAAATATTATAACATTTTTAAAAATGTGTCAGTTATCAATATACATATTTAAAAAATATAATAAAAATATAACATAGTTTTTTTACTTGTGTAGTAGGGTCATATGTAGATGTGGTCCGCATCTTCCTTGTATTTGTTCCATGACTGAGTTCAGTTAAAGCAAAGCAACCTATCATCTGAACATAAAAGTTAATTTATTCAGATATTTTTCATGGGATAAAGAAATCATACAAAACTGTTAATTTACTAATTATACAGATAAAAATAATTTATACCTCAAATTTCTCCAGATCCTTCATTAAATCTAAATGTTTTTTAACACCAGAGCTTCTTAAAGCTCCAACAAAATACTGAAAAATAAAAGAGACTTTAATTGTATTAAAAATTATGACATCAAAATATAAATATTATATTAAAAACTGCTAAAGCTGTTGCAAGGAAAAAATAAACCACACCATATAAGAATCCAATACAAATAGCAATAATAATTATTTATAAAAATAACATTTCACCTGTATAGCATTTAATCATATAAGAATAACACACCACAAATCATATCTTAGTAACTCTTATACAAAATTATGCAAATTTCAGTCTTTCATACAAAACAGAAAACTTGCCTATCCAGTAAAATAAAAACTGGGTTGGATTAATTAAATATAATAAAGTTTCAAAAGATAATCCCACTAATGAAAGAATGTTATCATGGAAGAAAATATGTATATTTAATATTAAAATAATATTCCCAAAATTCTTCATATTGATATTAAAATAATGCTATTATTCAGTACTTTTTCATCCAGTGTACTGCTTTAAATTTTCTTCTCAAACAAGATCTTACCTCAAAAGAAACTGATCGTTTGGTACAAAGGGACCAATCATACATTCCAATACTTATAAGGAGGCCTTGAGCTAAAAGAGGATTAGCTAAAAATTCTTCATAAGTGTAAAATTGATACTCCATAAGGCGTTTCATCCTTTGAAAACACAAATGTCGATGCTGTTGAGAAGATAACTCCTCTGTCGGTGATCGCTGAAACAACGGATCTTTCTCCAATGTTGTCCATATCTTCATCTGAAATTTACAACTTTTATACTCATTTGAAATCAAATACAAAATAAGTACTCAAATTAACAGCCTGACATAATTTGTCTATATTATAATTGAAAATCACATACAAATAAATGTAAATTATAAAACTTTACATATTACATTTAAAAATGTATTTATAGATCAATACATTATGAACATAAAAAAGTACTGGTATAAATATATCATAAGAATATTAAGAATAATACACAGTCCAGTCACATTAATGTGACCACCACGTACTTTCCATGTCAGAGTTAAATAACCAATCACAGAAGGCAGGTGGCAGCACAGTGCAGTTGAGCGTATATAAAGGGTGTGTGAGGGCTTCGGAAAACATTTCAATCGTTGGCGTAATGCAGAAACGAAGCGATTTATCCGACTTCCAAAAGGGCATGATCATTGGCTTTCGGGCCAAGGGTGGAAGCATTTCCGAAACGGCTGAGTTTGTGAACTGTTCGCGTGCCGCCGTGGTAAAAGTGTACCGTGCATGGCAAAATGGGACTGTCCAAAATCAGCGACGTGGCAAATGTGGTGCACCACGGGCCATAGATGACAGAGGCGAACGACGGTTGCGGAGATGCGTTCGGGCAGATAGACGGGCTACCGTTGAGCAACTGACCACCAAAATGAACCAAGGGGCTACCAAAAGTGTCTCCCAAAGTACTATTCAGCGAACATTGCTGCGTCTGGGCCTCCGAAGCAGACGCCTGGTTCGTGCACCTATGCTGACTGCTGTTCATCGACGGCGAAGGCTAGAATTTGCACGCCAGTACAGCAGCTGGACGTCCACTGAGTGGCGACAGGTTGCGTTTTCGGATGAATCGCGTTTTATGCTCCATCGGACAGATGGACGTTGGCGTATAAGGCGTGAAACCTCTGAAAGGAACCACCCTGCAACCATTGCCGGAACGGTCCAAGCTGGAGGCGGGAGCATTATGGTCTGGGGAATGTTTTCCTGGCATTCTCTAGGTTCACTGATCATTGTGGAAGGCACAATGGATCAATACAAGTACGCATCTGTCCTTGCGGACCATGTTCACCCCTACATGCGCATTGTTTTTCCTCAGGATGATGGCATCTTCCAGCAGGACAATGCGAGGTGCCATACAGCTGCCAGTGTACGTGCGTGGTTCGAAGAGCACCAGGATGAGTTTACCGTCCTCCCCTGGCCAGCAAACTCACCTGACTTAAACCCAATCGAGCATCTGTGGGACCATCTCGATCGAGTTGTTCGCGCCATGGATCCTCAACCGCGTAATCTAGCGCAGCTGGCCACGGCATTAGAGTCGGCATGGCTCAACATCCCAGAGAACACCTTCAGGGACCTATGTGACTCTCTTCCTGCACGTCTCGCAGCAGTCCGCTCTGCGAAAGGTGGTTATTCTGGCTTTTGACAGATGGTCACATTAATGTGACTGGACTGTGTAATTTGATATACGAAGGACAAATAACAATCCTTAAAGAATTTTATTACGCTTTTGATTCTGCAATCTGATCACATAAATTCCATTTTTAATATCAAAAGGATAAAGAATTTAACAAAATAAAGGAAATTTCTCTGTAGGCCTTTTTATTCAACATTAAACAGATTGATATTAAAACTAATGATAGACTTAAAAGCAGTCTCATTATTACCATCCTCTTGTTGCTAAATTTGAATCATTTTTTATTTTGCTCTGATGTACTTAATGTAAAAGTTTTAAATTAATTTAAAATTCTGTCATAGAATGCCTAAGTATAGTTACAGAATAAATATGAAAATTTACTGATGCAAGCAATATCTGTACAAAGTTTTTACAAAATAAATTCTAATCTATTATGTTTGATAAATGTTATTTTCTGTGGATAGGTATTAAGCAAGATCCACAGAAAACCCGAATATATGATTGTTTAGTGTAGCAAATATAGAAAAACAATTGTTGTTACTTCTATTTAAAATTTGAATTAAATACACTAGCATGATTTTTGTAGGTAGCACAAAAACATAAATTAAGATAATTATGAACTAGTGCTTCAAAATTGGAAAAGAGTTGTTTATGTCGTAGACAAAAGGCAATGCTATAATAATTAGGATAAATTTCAGAGTGTAAGTTATATTCATGAATTAAAATTAAATATGAGCTTTTGTATAATTAAAATGGTTTTTTGCTGACACTGCTGTTATAACACTAAATTTTTATGACTTTCTGTTTTACTCAGATTTACTTATTGTACATAATTCAAATAATTTGAAATATGATTTTTAACATATTTATGCAAAATTAAAATGTGATTCCAATATACTGATCTAATAACTGAATAATAATAAAAATATTATATCACCTTAATATCTGCCTTTTGCTTTCAATAGTTTAATACTGATTAAAAGTATTATGTAGAAATCTGAACTAAATTTTAAAATCTTTACCCTTTTAATATTAAAAAAAGAATCTGCAATAAATTTAGATTTAAAAGTAAGATGCATAAAAAATGCATGCTTTTTTTTATAAATCTGATGTTTGCCATAGACATAACATAAACATAACATAACAAATATAATAAATGCTACATAGTTTTTAAACATAACAAATATAATACCTGCTACATAGTTTGTTACCGTAAAAGTTTTCCATAACAAGTAACTCTTTATTTATTTATTTACTTACTTATTTAACCTGAAACCACCTTTATTTATTTATTTAACCTGGAACTCTATTTATTTATTTATTTATTTATTTATTTATTTAAACTGGAAATACATTTCCTCATTTTGCATGATGATTCTAAATTTTTCACACGTTGTGCCTCAAAATTACTATGTTAACCATGGTAATTCTTAGCTACAAAGATATGGTAAATCTTAGATACAAAGATGAAACATATTATAATGCATCTTTTGGTACTAATATAGTCTCCTGTCTACCATGAAAATTGGCTGAGAACCAGTTAAACTTTCAGGGATCATTCCAATGAAAATTTGAAGGAACATGAGCTCAAGCCTTGAAATTATTTCACAAACAAATTCATTACAATTTACATAAATCATTCAAATGGCCAAATCTTCCTACCCTGTTTAAAAAATCGCAATAGAAGAGTCATCACTTTTATGAACTCGGTCTATGTTGCATTACCACTGTTTACCAATTTTCAAATAAAATGTATTGTGCTCATTAGCACATACTTTGGAGGGAGGCAGAATCCTGTTGCGTTCAAAATACTCTAGTCTGTTCCATAGAAAGCAGGTCCCAAAATTGGATCATCTTTTTTAAATGTGAGAAAAATAGAGAAATAGCAGAGTATGGTCTTAATATTCTAAAATTTCACATGTATTTATTAAATTATCAAAATTTTAAGACAAAATGTATTTTTTCTTTAGCACAAATGCATTTTTATTTTTTGCCTTTTTTGCAAAATTTGAAATATGTTTGCTTGGTTGTAACAGATTTTTAAAATTTTAGTCAGCAAATATAACTTTTTAAAAAATTTTACAAGAATTCTACTATGAAGAGTTTTAGAAAATATTGCAATAAAAAGGTTTAGTTCATATGAACTTTATCTGCACTTCTGTAGAACAAAGATATTTATTTAATTTTTGATGAATACTGATGATGGTATGTATAGCAGTTAACTTTTACAAACATAAGACATTTTTACTATGTTTCTTTCTTTATTAGTCCAAAGGGATTTAGTCCCGAAGGACTATTACTTTCGTTTTGCGATTTTGCGTCGGAAACACAAAAACGGCGTATCACTTTTCAAATTGTTGCCACTAAATGTTATCGCTCTGCATTAAATTTTAAAAAATGAAAAATCTGCATAAATGTATGCATGTT
>KK120319.1:226516-241242 GCA_000611955.2 Stegodyphus mimosarum
TATACTACATCAAATACATACACTGAATACTTTTATTAGTATATTTCTCTATCTTGTTAAATACTCTGCTATTGGTTATTTTTAAAAAGGCTTCAGTTCGTTTAAAAATACTATTAGTACAATACATATACATATTTCTTTAAAAATCTTTTTGTCATGTTACAGGACCTTAATTTCTGCTTTTATCCACTTATTAAATTTTTTCTGCTTAAAAGATATAGTCACCAACAGATATGATTATTTCAAGCATAATAACTATAACGTTCCACAAAAGAGTCAACTTCCTTTTCCTCATGCCAACTGTCTTCTTCAAACATATGTCCATAAAAATTTCATCATAATATTATTTAAGAATTTTCTAACTTTAAACATTATTTAAAATTGCAGTTAAAATAGCATCAATTTATATAAAAAAAAACATAGGTACTCATATCTAGTAAATATAATACAAAATATGAATTTTAATTTATATCACTTTTACAACTCACTAAACAGATCTAAGCATTAATTCAGCTATGCAAATTACAGGCAAAATTTGAAGGACAGAACAGAAGTATCAGTCAGCATTTTCAATAGCATGAAAACTGTTGAAAATGTTTTTAATACTATTGAACTTAAAAAAAAAAAAAAAAAACTATGAATAGTTTTCTAGTAGCTCTAAAACTGTGGTTTGCTGGAGGCAAAGAAACTATGAATCTACTTTTTACAACATGCATTAAAAAATGTTAAAAAAATCTTGCAATATCTAAAGGCAGTTTAAGCAAAAGTATATAAATAATGTTAAACAAAACTTATGACCCAGCTGAACGAAAAAACAGCTTTAAAACTTTGCCAAGATTTGACAACTCTATGCTGCAGCATCATCTGCAAACCTGGTCATCTACCTCTGACGATACATACATATATAAAAAAGTTTGTTAATTGGCATACATTTAAAAAAAAAAAAAGAGTGCAGCTTCAGTAACTTTATAATTCTTCATTAGTACCTCACAATTCAATAAAAATTACTTTTTTTCCCATATTTGTACAGCTACATAAAACATAATGTACATGAAACATTTGTAGAAATAACATTAACATAAGTCTTTTAAGTATCAGTATCTTTTTTTCAAAATACATATAAGAGGATGATTAGCAAAAAAATGCAAATCAGATATAACCAATTAAAGTATGCATTTACATGGAGGAAACACATTTACAGAGTTTTTTCTCATTTTGTGAACTATATGGATACCAGAAAGAAATCATCCAACACCTAAAAATTCTTTACCTGCACCCGAATGCTAAATATATCCTGTTTTTCTTACTTTTGTGCAACTCAACTAACCAAAAACTTACTATTGAAAGCATTACAACAGTTCATGTATTAATGCTTCTTTTTCTAAATGTGTGTGTGTAAGGTCTTGAATTATCTTGTGCAAAGTGATCATTAATATTATACAGAACATACAAATCAATCTAAAAAAACTAACATATGAATCTGAATGCAGAAAATACATACAAACACAATTTTCTCTAAAACTTATGTCAGAAATTCTTCATTATTTAATATTAAATATTAGATATGATTAAAATAATGTGTAAATAAAAGGTGAAACAAAATTTCTTGCTGTATAGTGAAATATTCAGCAAACTTTTTTATTGCAATTAGAAAAATTTCAACCCCTTACTTATTAGACAAATAAGAAAATACACAATCATCATACATACTTATATAAACAGATCTGCTGCACATTATTTCTATCAGTTCGTCGGTCATTTGAAATGGCATATTATATAACTTACCTGTAATTTTAGCATTTCTTCTCCTTCCATCAACAACTTCATTTCCTTCCAATCAAATTTTGCTTTCTTTCGATAATGATCTAAAGGACCAGGAGCAAAGTCTTGTAAAAGACTTTTGACGTTTCTTTCACGGTCCATTTTCAATTCAGATTGATAATTTGACATTATTTATTCGGACAACTACTCGTTATAATTGTGCCAATGCTCAAAATTGTTTACCGGTAAATTAAGCTCTAAAATGTACTCTAAAATCATACATTATAGAACATTTCATTGATTTCTCGAAAGGCGAATAACTCCTATACTGAACTCGCAGTCTTTCAACACATTACTGTAAACTTCGAAACGTGAAAGGTAAAACCAACCTTCGTAACCTGTTTCGATGTCAACTCATTGTTTTCGATTTTCCTTGTTTTGTTTTTTAGTGCAATCATATGTTTCATGATAAAGTTAAATGTAGTTTCTTATCAAGGTCAATAAATTATCACATTCGTTTTTATTTTAGCCACAAGACGGCGCTCTATTATTTATTACCGCTGTCTTACTGCAAATTTTTAGGATGACAGTAAGCGAATTTACAAAGCTGCTGTTGCTGTCCAGTTTCTGACGAAGTCAGATAAAGTCAGTTACAGACCGTTAATTGACTCACAACAAAGAATTTGCTACAAATTCTTTGCTCACAAGGATGGGATTAGAGTAAATATCCTCCCTAGAGAGGCCGAAGCAGTCCAATATGTGCTCGGCAGACGCCTGATGTTCTCAGCACTTGGAGCATGTGACAAAGATTTTCATGCCCTTCTTGAAAGAGAGGCTCGAGGAGCGCATGCGAAAGAGACATGTCGACTTTGCCAGCACCTGAATTTTGCGCATTGCATCCCATGTAATGATCATTGAAATCATCGGACTTGATTTCTATCAAACACTAAAACATGCCTGTAATAAGTTCATCTTTTCTCCATGAATCCCGCAGAACGTTTATGAACTAAAAATTATGTCTTAGTATCGATCACTGCAGTGCAAATGATTGCATTCTGTATCGAAAGGTGTCCACAAAGGAACTATTTAGATATTGCTGGCAACAAAAATCTTCTCTTCTCTTTGTCATTATTATTTAATTATTTATTGGTAACTTTCTTTGCGCTTATGTGTTTTTTGTTTCACCCCAAACCTATGATACTTTCAATGAATTTGAGGCAGTGTTTTTCTTTTTATCCACTTTATTGCTTAACTTTTGGACATAAATGCAATCTAATGAAACATTTTACATGCTCTAGTTAGTTTGTTAATAACTAAATCTGTCGAGAAACATGATTGCAGTACCAGGGTATATAAAATTCTTTCCTTGAGCAAGAGGTGCCCTCAAAAAGCAGAGCTACTACTTATTTCCACCACATTATAAGTGAAAACGGAGTGAGGGCCTTGTATTTCTCATCGAGCTCTAAATAAAATTTAAAGCTCAGTGCTTGCCCTTCAAGGAAGTTAAATCAAGAGGAGAATAAAATCAGACCAAAATCAAGTTCCCCTAAATTTAATTTTCGAATCAAAATAATTTCTTCGCCACATTTTTGTGGGAATGCTTGGGCCCAGCTGAGTTTCAAAATTCATTCGTTATGATTTTTTATGAGCGAACTCTTTCAATACATAAAGCTTCTTGAAATACGTAGCTGTTAAACAAGCATGCTCAGAAAATCTTGCAATTTCTTCTACAATTCATGTGCAGCAGGTAACCGTGATCTTCGTGAAGAGAGACGAACCTTCTTTCATGAAGGTTACGAGACAAATACTCTTTAAACACTCTGCCATATTTGAATTTCACATACAGAGATGCAAATTGTGAGATTGGTGCTAATCAGTATGAATTAGCAGAAGCTAAGCTTCAACGGCGCAGCTACGCCACGGACAAAAACTGAGTTGAAAATGTGTAAAGTGTCGACAAACTTTACGGGAGTAAAGACAATGAATCATTTACGAATACTGTCCAAAACTGCCAGCAATATCTAAGAACATGTTAGAACGATCGAACTTTTAATTCTTATTTCTTTTATGTTAGAAATATTGTTAAGTTGCCAACACTACATTAAAAATCTATTTCGTGATATGAGGAGGTAAAAAAGGTCACATGTAAAGAACGATTGAATTCAAACTGTAATTGGAAAATTTTGTTTTAAAATAATAGTCCAGAGTACAGGTTTGTAGCAGTTCTCTCTGTGTATAATATTATCTTTGTTGTCGCGAAGTTTAGTTTCTCTCGAATGGCAACAAGAATAAAATTAAAAAGCTTACTGCTTGATGTTTGCAATCCTAAACGTTTTCTTTATTACTGTGAACTAAAATATGTCTAATTCATTCTGGAATTATCATTTAGTTTATTAAATTATCCAATTGACTGTGCGTAGCGTCAAAGAGAGGTTCATTAATTAAGGATAAATTTATCAACAGTATGCTGTAGAGAACAAACTTTTTGAAACAAATGTATTAACTAGAGAACAGAAGTAAAACAAATGATAACAAGTTTCTTTTTGAAAACTAATTCTAATGCTTTCTTTTTTACTCCGAACTCTTTTTTTCTGTTCCCACCTAAGCAAAAAGAAAATCAAAATGAGAAGAGTTTGACAGATAACATTTCAGAAGTGTAAATAATGTCTCCAAACACCCCCTTTCCAGTGATAGAGTTATACCTCAAAGTCTTTCAGATATGCAGAAAATCTCGTTCTTCGACTAGTTCTTGTGTTTCTGGGATCAATGTCTTTGGAAGGATCGTTATTATTATGAAGTGGTTATGAGATTTTGGAGTTATCGGCTTCACATGACTAAAGATTTGTTGTTACTTCGTCTTTGAGTTTGAAATATGATTTGTCTATCTGTCGATATTCTTTGAATTTTATCTAAAACTATCACATCGAAAAATTTCTCACATACAGAGACTGCTAAATTTCGGGTGAGCACCATATTATCGCATCGTCACTGCTAAATTTCGGGTAAGCACTGTTTATTGTGTATTAATATGAATAATACCAGTAATAATTAATATATAATAATAAAAGGGTAATTTAAAAACTATGAACAAAAAAATAATGAATTGACAATCAATTCATTTGTATTACAGAGATTGCGGAAACAACGGCATCAGCAAACGTTACTCTCATTTTCATCTCATTGCTTAGAAATTTTAATTTAGGGAGTCAGTTTTATTTGGTAGATATAATTCAGTTTCTGTTGCTTTGAATATTAAATGATAATGTGTAAAATGAATTTATTTTATGAATTTTATTGCAGTACTTTGTGTAGTGCTCTGCAGTTTTTCAGAATTAATTTCACAAATTAATAAATTATTGACAATCGTGGTTCTTTGCGTCCCATTACAATCGGTCATTGGTCATCAGGATACAATAGGCATTTAGCATTTAAAATATGCTTTTATATATATTTGAAGTTTTTTCCCGAGGGCACTGGCGTTATTTAAAAGTTGAAGAGCAAGTGCTCACGCCGAAAACGCGAAGCCATGAACGAGTGCCGCCATCAAAGTGAGTCTTTAACTGAAAGCGAGATATTTAATCCCGAGCTTGAGATGTTGTAGGGGGAACTCAGTCAGTATAAGTACTATGAAAACATAATTTCCAGGTATAGAACACATATTTCTTATAATATTTGGAGTACGCTGTAATTTTACATTTGGAACTATAATAATTTGAAGATGAAAATGCACAGCAGAAATCACTAAGTCTAAAACATGCTTAGTCACATATTGCAAAGTGGTTTTGTCGCCAGCTCGCTTTGTCGGGTGATAAAACACATAAACTTGAAAAATACATTTGAAAATAGTGATAATAAATGAATAAATGAAGAACAAAGTCTCTGCTTTGTAAATAAATTTAAATAGGAGTACATGAATTTGATGAGATTGATAGGGAGAAATACTTTTTGCATTTTGAAGGGGAGACCAGCGTGCAATACTCTGCTGAATGCTTTTTCTATGTCTGAAAACCATGTAGTAACAGTATGTTTCTTAATAAAAGTGTCAGCAATAAATTCAGTCACATTAATGAGCTGGTGTGGGGTACTATGTCCTCGGCGAAATCAATATTGTTCGGAGTTGATGATATTATTCATTTCTAGGTGATGAGTCAGAGGAATTTGAATAATTTTTTCGAAACTTTTACCAATGCAAGGAGGCAGGCTTATTGGGCGATAACCGGTGATTCCTTTTGGATTTTTACCTGGTTTCAGGAACTTTATGACTATGGCATGCTTCCATTGATGTGGGAAATAATTTAAACGAAAACAGGCATTACAGAGATTTGGTAATAATAAGATGTAACGTCAGGGAAATTCTCTGATAGATTTATTGGAGATTGTATCCTTGTGCTTTTCTAATCATGAGATTCTTAATGATGTTTTGTACTTCTCTATGGGAGGTAGGTAATAAATAATTTACGTCAGTGCGACGAATTAAATACTCGTTGAATTCTTGGACTTCTTGTTCAGTTTCAGGATCGAACCTGGGATTAGGAGTAAAGGTGTTTTCAACGTGTTGAGCTGAAACTTTTGCCATTTCCTGTTCAGAATAAATCAGTTCACTGGCCGTATTGAGAGGGCCGACGCGATTCGCAAATGGCTTTTAAAGACTTCTGGCAATTTTCCAAATAAGGGTATGTTCATATTCCATATTATCCAGGAGTTCTTCTCATTCACTTGATCTATAATCACTGGAGAATTTAGATATTTATCGAACTTTTTGATTAAGGAGTCTTATTAATCTGCGGTCTCTAGAATTTCTCAATCGTTTTGCCAATCTATTCTTATCTTTGATTTTTCTCGAATATAATCTTGAAGTAAATTCTGAGAGCTATCTTCTTTAATGGCAGCAGTTTCTCGTAGAGCGTTTTGAATTCTTGATTTGATTTCATGGACTTCATTTTCGATATCAGAAATGTTAGCATGATTAGGGTGAGCATTTGGGATTTCAATAACAGTATGAAATTTCTCCCAGTTAACAAAATGTTTGAAATTTGGTTCTTTCTTATAATTGTGATATTAACTTTTTGTTCAAAGCCATTTAGGATGAATTTAATGGGTAAGTGATCAGATGACATTTCCTGTAGGACTTCATCACATTACAAATAATACCATATTTCCGTAACATTAAAAATGATGAATACTTCAGTAACCACGTTCTAGTTACTATATTTAATAAGATTTGTAATTATTATAATTTTACAAATGGCATACTACTTTACAACGTTGAACATTTTCGCATGTTTCCTTTATGTAAACTTCTGAGATTATTTCTAAAATTTATTACATTAGATCTTTTCTTCCAATGAACGTTTTTACATATAATAGATTTAAGATGTATTATTAAAGTAACCCAGTTTCCTTAGTAAGAGATTTTATTCTCTAACTAGAGAAAAAAGATTTCTTATTTTAGGTGGGGTTATTTGAATATGGCAGAACACACAAGGACTGCCTGCTTAAGAGGATGGATGCTTTGTGGAGAACTTTTTAAGGGAAACTGACTCGTATTCAAGTTACATATTAAGAAAACCATGAAAAGCAACCATGTAAAAGTACTTCTTATTTGAGAGATTAAGGGAATATAATTGTGATATTAACTTTTTTAATAGATACATTAATTATTTAAACGATAACAATATAAAAATAAGGAAATTATATTTCAACGGTACTTACATATGAAAGAAGTTAAAAATCTGACTTGTGAAAAAAGAAAGTAAAAATTAATATTAATTCGCATCCAAAAGTACAAGTTACTTCATTTCATAAAGAAACTGAATGTAAAACTGTATTTTAACAGAATTTAACCCATCGTGGAAAATTTTATAAATGGAATGAAAATTACTATAAATCGAAACATATACTTAAGCCACATCGACAAACTTTATCCGAACTAAGATTGTTATTTTAAATGAATATATTTCACTTCTTCAAACAAGATACTTTTTTAATAGAAATTTAAGAATTATATTAAACCCTCTAATTACGTTTAGTTTAATTATCTAACCTAATCAGATCTAGTTTTGCTTTGATATATCGTTTGCAGAAATGGACTATGAAAAGATATTAATTTCTGCAGTCGTGTTTAAGAAGCATAGGAAAATTTAAAAACAAATCTTTCGCAAAAGAATTTTAAAATTTACAGTGAAAATTTGACTATTATAAAACCTTTATTCATTAAAGTGAACTCTTTGCCACCATCTATTGTTAAAAAAATTGATTTTAAGGGAAAATATATATAACTTTACGGAATTCTGTTTATTTAGAGCAGGGATGTCAAACTCATAGGTACACTTGGGCCAAACAAACAAGGTTTAACTTTAGGCGGGCCGCAAAAAAAAAATCAATATTCATAGAAACGTAGATTTATTTCGAATAATACAATAATAAACATATATATATATGGAAAAGAACAAGAAAAATTTAATGTTTACGTCCTGATACTTGACATTTCTTCTCTGCTATTATCTTTCCTATTTCGGGAGAAATTTTGTTTGCAGTGATAACTTTCAACGCTGACCCAAGGTGAGCATCATTAATACGGTTTCTAATAGGAGACTTATTACTTTTCATGACTGAAAATAACTGCTCGCACTGATAAGTGCTACCAAACATGGAAATAATTTCATATGCGATTTTTCGAGTATTTTCAAACCTGGCTGGTAAATATTTGTAAAATTCAGGCACGCCCCCTTCAATGAATTTTGCTTTCTAATTTGAGTTACATTGAATCTCGATCACCTCCATTTGCACATGGCTGGGTACTGAGTCAATACTTATTGAGAAAATCGAAGAAAACAAAAAAAATTTGTCTTCGAGGGAACTAAAATCATTAAACCTCGTTTCAAATTCAGTTGTTAAATTTGCAATTTTTTCTGCGTATTTTTGATACGAACAAGTATCATCTAAACTTGATTTGTTCATGCTGCACGTCGGGAAGTGCGTCAAATCTTCATTTTTAAGTTGTTTTTCCCAAGGAACTAGTTGACATTTGAATGCTTTAATTATGTCAAACATGTTCGTAATGATATGATCTTTTCCTTGTAACGATAAATTTAAATCGGTTAAGTGTTTGTTTATATCAACAAAGAAAGATAAATCTTGTATCCATATTGGATCGTAAAACAAACTTACGTCTTGATTTTTCGTTTTTAAAAACTGACATATTTCTTCTTTCAAATCCCAGAATTGTTTGAGAATCTTGGAGCAAGATAACCAACGTACCTCGGTCTAGTAGGACAAACCAGAATATTCACTACCTAATTCACTTAAAAAAGCAGTGAATTGACACTGATTTAAACCTCGAGATCTTATAAAATTTATAACTCTTTTTAATATGACAAAACATTCTCCATATTTATTACTTTTTGCATAGAACTTCTTGATGTATAATACAATGCATATGATGAATGTTTGAACCGTGAATTTCACTAAGTTTTTTCCTTAGTAATGCTACGAAGCCCCTGTTTTTCCCGGTCATTGATGGAGCGCCATCTGTAGCTACAGAATTTAATTTTGCCAAAGGTAGATTGTATTTCTGCAGAAGTCCAAAAACACAAGTAAATATATCTTCTCCTGTGGTAGAACCAGGCATCGGTATTAGTTACAGTAATTCCTCAAAAATGTTAAAATTCTTGTCACAAGAACGAAGAAACACTGCTAATTGAGCTTTTCCACTAATGTCCGTGCTCTCGTCACAGATAATGGAGAAACTTTCGAAACTAGATGATTTTGCTTTGATCTGATCACTTAAATTCGCGGCTAAATCAGTAACTCTTTCCGCAACTGTATTTCGAGACAATGAAATTGACTGAAAAGCCTTCACATTTCCAGGACAAACAATTTCTCCAGCTTTCAATAGGCATTCCTTGATTAAATCACCGTCAGTAAAAGGCTTCGAATGTTTAGCTATCAACTCGGACAAGACGTAGCTTGCATGTACCGCTGCTTCACTTTCTTGCAATACTTTACTAAACATGGACTGTTGCTTTTTCACTCCTAACTTCAGCTCTTTCAACTTTTCTTCTCTCATTAATCCTTCGTAATTGTTATATTTCGATTTGTGTTGTTCGTAATGACGTTAGTCAGTAAAAGGCTTCGAATGTTTAGCTATCAACTCGGACAAGACGTAGCTTGCATGTACCGCCGCTTCACTTTCTTGCAATACTTTACTAAACATGAACTGTTGTTCTTTCACTCCTAACTTGAGCTCTTTCAACTTTTCTTCTCTCATTAATCCTTCGTAATTGTTATACTTCGATTTGTTCGTAATGACGTTTAATATTATATAACTTTGGTACATTAATAGTATTATTACATATCAAGCAGATTATTTTATCTTTCATTTCACAACAAAAATATTCTAATTCCCATTTTACTTGGAATATTCTATGTTCGTCAGCGATTTTTCGTTTAATTTTACTACCACTTGGTTTTGACATAGACATACTGAATAGAAAGCAAGATCAGTAAACCTTGAATAGAAAGGGCTGGAATAAACACGGTTAACGTTAAAAAGTTAACAAAAATTTATTCTTTCCACAAGAGATAAATCAAAATGCTGAAATATTTCTTCAAAAATATTCTAACAATATCACAAAATGTCAAACGTTTAGCAAAAATCAATTCAAAACAGAGAAACTAATTCTATCTCACAGCGAAATCGCTACAAATCAATCACAGCATTAAGTAAACAAACAGTTCGCTAGAACTACAGCTACTACTGAGATGAGTTGTTTGTTCTCGGCTTTTATAAGCTTTATAATTAATTTCTCGAATATACTGGAAACATCTATAAATATCTGGATTTTTGTGGATGGCAACAGCAATTACGAGATATTTATTTATTAGGCATTAAATGCACGCGCTGTTCTATTTTTAACCTTCCAACGCAGCTGTCTTTTCAAAAATCGTCTGCGTTGCTAAGGCAACATGAAGCAAATCTAATTACAATTCTAAATAAAAAAAAATTAACAAAATAAATAACTATGAAATCCGTAACAATATGAATTAAGTAATAATTAATAATAAAGCAAAGTGCATGCACATGCATGCACCAATATATCGTACAAAACTATGATTGGAAAACTGAGACCATGAGTTCGGCCACATTCGGCTATCGGGGGATGCGTACAAGTTCTGAGTGCACGTGTCCCCCAAAAGCCGAAGGTAGCTGAACGCAAGCTACTCACACGCATTTGTAATTTAAGTAGTGTGTGTGTCAGCTCGCTGTGAGTAATCTAACAACACTGAATAAATTATCGTTAATTACGTAGCAGTAAACATTTCATTTTTTTCTTCGTCGATATGTTATTTTATTATTATATATTATTATTTGCCGATATATTGACCGGGCCGCAAAAATATTTGTTGTGGGCCGCATGTGCCCGCGGGTCGCGAGTTTGACATCCTTGATCTAGAGAGACCTCATATTTTTTGCCACATTCAAACAAACAAATAAATTTCTATCAGACATTTGCGACTTAAAGCGGAAAACCAACACCTAAGGAATCAATCGAAGTATTTGAAAACTCCGGATAATTGCGCTGCCTTTTACGATAGGAAACAAACATTTCTTTTAATAAAACAAAAGGAGTTTTTTATTTTTGTTATTTGTTTGTTATTATCACTCTTCTCCAGTAATACAATATAAAATATGCTTCTTTCTCAGAAAATTATGTAGTGGAATTACTTTTATTTTCATAAATACAGCCAATTTCCATTTGAGGTAAAATAAATAAATGAAATTAAGTTTTAATTACATAGATTCTAAAATAAAAGACATAAACGTCTTTTTTATATTTACTGCGCTAAGACAATAAAAAACAAATTTTTATGTTAAAGAAATCATATAATTTATTTCTCTTCAATTAAAAGTATATTAAGAAAATGTTTCTTTACTCCAGTCTAATAATATAAAATCAATCCTAAAATACGTATTAATAGCTTTTTGGCATTTTACACTTTGAAAACCTTTCTGATTTTTATAAAGGAATTCAGATGAATGCTTTAAAGAAAATTCACCTGTACAGCATCAGAGTCATACCATTAGATCTTAATACCTGAAACTAATCTCCTATTTGCTTATTCTAAACATTTTTACTACCTTTCAAATACTTATTTATGAAATATTTGCGCCCCATTAGAAGCAAGTGCCTGAATCGCCTAAAACGTATGTCTCTGTGTTGTTGTTGTACAGATTCATCTAGATTAAATTAACAATTTTTTAAAAGTATATTTTGTGAAATATCTTCCTATTATTTAAATGAAAGCAAAAAACTGGAATCACATAGCAACGAAATTAATTTCGGATAACATACAAGTAATAAATAATCCACGTAATATGAACTTCTGATAGCTCAAGGGGTAACTAGAACTCCTCTCTGTTTTCATATTTATGTTAAATGAGAAGAATTGTAAGAAAGCGTGTATCTCATGTTACTTTAAAACGTATTTTCCGAACCTTACCTTTGATCTGTAAAATCATAATAAAATAACTCCAAATACTCAAGTTAAAAATATTTATGATTTCATTCTATTATTGCAGAAATTTGTGGATAGCAAAGAAGCTTCCGAGATTTTCCCGCGGTTCTATAAAGTTTACGTTATCTCTGCTATTTTGCTTGCGACAATCGTTTCATTCTTCCAATAATTTTTTTAAATGTTGCTTTAATTGTTATATATTAATTATTACTGCTATTACTCACGTCAGTATACAATAAATGTTCACTCCCCGTATGTATTGTTTAAAATATGGAACTCATGAATTTTGTCACAGAAGCAGTTGAGTTGCTTCAGTTTAACGTATAAGTTACTAATATTATTTAAGCGTTGTCTATGAAGGTTATAGTACAGCCTATAATCTCAGAAGTAAGTAATACAGATTTTCCGTAATTCAGCTTTGGTAGTAATAATTCTTTATTCAAACGAAACATTTCATTATACAATAAAATATTTGAATAGGTAAATATCCTATGAATATAGTACTAAAGTGGCTTTTCTTTCATCTAATTATGAAATCTAATAATTTAGTTCTTTTTTCTGGATGAAAAAGCAATTAGAAAGAGAGAAATACAGAAGAAAAAATAGTATTAAAAGACAAACAATTAGAAAAAATATTTCAAGCCAAATAGAATTTTTTAAAATATTTCTATTTGGGGGAAAAACAGGCGTTAAATTAAGAAATAAAGTAAAGTTTTTAATAAGCTATATTAAGAGCTAAGATTTTAATATACTTCAGAAATTTTGAAAAAATTTGAAGTGTGTTTAGACATTAAATTCTAAAGAAAGAAAGCAAAATTAGTTTCTGAACATGTATTACTCAAACGTTTTTGGATTGTAAAATGCTTAGAAAAGGACCATATGATCACTTTTGGATCATATATAATACGTTCTGTATTTGCAGGTAAACAGAGTGTTATACAGATATGTAATAAATTATAAATGGATCGCTATTATATAACCTTAATAGGATACAACCTTAGTACGATAAGAAAATTTCAAATAATTATATTGAATATTTTCAATGATTTAACAATTTCGAATATTACCGAACTATTTTGATTCCTTGAAGCTGTGACATTACCCTAGTCATTAAAAAGAAAGTAATACAGTGTTGCGTGACATTACATTCATGTCATTTCATGAACCTAATTTTATTGCTATAAGATGGTGAAGAAACAATGCGAACTACCTGCGGTAAATTGGTTCCCATACCTTGCCACCCATTGTCAATAGTTTGGACACATCACCTTCTTACAGACAAAATGCTCCGCATACGAAGTGATAGTCGTTGCATCAACAAGGTTTTCAAAATTTCATCCGACATTGCTTCGTCGCCAAGTTGAGTATTACGCAGAGAAGTTGAGATGGTTTCCTGAGTATTCCCTTATTATAGAAGCCCCCAAGATTAAATCGCTAATCAACCGAAATATATAGCTGAAATCAGGCTATATGTTCATATATCTCGTTACATATTACATCTCGGTTGAATAGCGATTAAATTTTGAGGGACGCTATAATGAGGAAATACCAATACCTGTCACCCAATTCCAATTCAAATAGAAGTTTCTGAACTTTCTATGATTTAGAATCGGAAAAAATTTCAATTAGCCTCTTTTTAATGCTGGGAGTTTGTTGGTTTGACTACGATATCCCCGATTTGTGACAATATCCCTGCTTTGATCGAACTGACTACATAATCACATTTCGTTTGGCTGTAATTCCAGCGTTACGGAATTGTGCTTCGATCTCAAGAAACCATATTTCGTGATCGGGTTTCTAAAAAGGAGGTATTTTTAGACTTACCCTGGCAATTGTTAATCTCTCCTATGTTGTTTGAGTTTTCTCGTTTGAAGGCATTTAATTGCAAAACCAATGCGATCGTCAATTTATAAGTTCATTGATTAAAAACAAATATATTAACACTATGCTGTAGAGAACAAATTTCTTTAAACAAATTTATTAACGAAAGAACAAAAGTAAAACAAATATTAACAAGTTTCATTTTTGAAAATAAATTCTAATACTTATTTTTTATTCAGAATTCTTTTTTCTGTTGCCTCTTAAGCAAAAAGAAAACTGCAACGCGAAGAGTTTGGCAGACAGCGCTTCAGTATTGCAAACGATTTCCACACAGACTGTTAAAAAACAAGAAATATTTGTAAGCATCTCAGTGTGAAGTTTTCTTATGCAACGTAGATTCTATGCCTTAAGTTTTTAAGAACCGAAGGCTGTCCAAAATATGCAAAAAGTTAACTTAATTCAATTTGTTAATTTTCAATATAATAATAATAATAGCCATGTGATCTTTAGTAGTATCTTTATCAGTTCTCACGGGTCCATCAGCTGAATAGTAAAGTCACTGAATACTAGGTTGGTTGCATGATCGATTTTGTTGTTTCTTTCATCTGTAAAGTGTATCAGTTACC
>KK120319.1:241259-271055 GCA_000611955.2 Stegodyphus mimosarum
AGGCCTCCCTGACCTTAGGCAGATAGCCTTCGAGTGCTTTGCCATAATTAAATAAACCAAACTAAACCAATAGGTTCTCACAAAACAGTTATGTGGCATGAAATTCTACTTAACGTCGTTAGAATATTCTTCGATAATTCCCTCTGAATTAATGAAATATTTCTCTGCTGATCTTTAATTATGCCCTTATATTCATTTGCCAATCATTTATTATCTTTTTAATTAATTTTAAATTCTCATTTTTTCTAGCTAGGCAGAAGTTGCTCACTAAATCTGTTGGCCTAGTTCTCCATAGCAAACAAGTTTCGTACCTGCTTCCAACCATAAACCTCAATTTATCTTCAAATTAGTAATTAAATTCTTATCTGCCACGGACAACTTATTAGAATCCATAATTCTTAAGGGTTCTAAACTTCAAATATATGCATATCGATGACAATTCAAAAATTTGTTCATACTGCATCATCCGAATTATATTATTTCCTGCAATGTAGGCCCAAAAATGGTTTGTATGCAATTTAGTGTTTTAGTTATTTTTTCTTCCTTTTGACTCTTTAATGATATCTCAAAACTTATCTGTGCCTCTTAAAATGTGAATACTTTCATTTGAGTCATTGTATTGCATTAGTTAAAACCAAACTCTTTTTCTTAAAAGTGTTCTGAATATTTATGTTGGGGACATCAATGGGTGCATCAGTAATCACTTCAGTAATGAATGCTTATGTTATATGTTGTTGTTGACTGATATGTTGTTGTTGTTATGTTATATGTTGACGTAACAAACATAGATATTAAATTATTTATTATTGCGATTAAATCAGATAACTTTTACATGACGGGGACATTCGCACTACATTGTCGGAGGCAGGTGTCGAGTGAGGCTGCATAATTTCCGTGCGCTTGCCTGGGCCAAAGTAAGGCCAGAGGCACTGCCATCTATCGGTCAGCACAGCAATGAATATCCTACAGTTTATACTTCAATATATTTCTTAGGATTGCTCTTATTCCTCAACATTAATTTCGCTACACTTGTTTTCGCTACACAAGTTTTATTTGTGGCTTTGGAAAATCCAAAAGTATTAACAGTTGACCTCTGTCTTTCAAAAGTTTTAAGGGTATCTGTCACGCATTTCGTAATCCGAGATATTTCACTGCCAGTGCCGATCCTAGACCGTCGGCCGCCCACGTGCAAATTAAAATTGGCTGCTCTTGTTTACAGAAATATCTTATAATATATTTGATAATCCTTTCCCCACCTTTAAATTTGGCCACCCACGTGCTGTGCATCAACTTGCCCCTTCTCCCCCTTGCTAGAATCTACCCTGTCTGCTGCCGTTACCCATTAACACTTGGCATAGTTTATAGTTTCCTTTCAAACAAGTCAGGATGGTACATGTTTGCCATAAAGCGCTATCTACTGACCCACAGGCAGATAAGCTGCACAGAGTCACTGCATTTGCCTTTTCATGTTCAGCAGATCAGTGTGTTTGAATCTGATAATGATACAATGACAATATCACTGTAAAAGAGAGTCACAATTTATTCAGTATCATAACTATTTTATAAATAATCACAATATTCAAAGACACTGCATGTTTCTATATTCGTAAGATAAAAATTTTCGAATATTGTTCGGAGAACAGCCTTGACGCCAAAAAGGTAGAAACAGCTTATTGTGGTATGGTAGGCAATCGTTGGCATTCGATGACGTACTTCCTCTAGGTATTTTGACACAAAATCAGACTTTTCCTGAAATGACATGCCAATTTTTTTCTATATTTCAAATCTACGACTCAAATTATGCCAAACTGCCAAGTTTTGTAAAACTTGCACTAGCTGTTTTTAAAAAATTATCTCTCAAAATTTTAGCTCCTCAGTGTTAATTGAGTTTGGCATATATTTATTAATATCTCTTTTTTTATTAAATTGAGGGCATATATTTATTAATATCTCTTTTTTTATTAAACTTATTTGATTCTTTCTTTCAGATTTCGAAATTTAGGTTCATTCCAAATAAAATTCGCCCATTTTTTATGATTTATTTTTAAAATTTGTATTTTAAAATAATTGTTATAAGTTTTTCGAAAAACATTTTGAATGATAACCTATAAAATTTTGCCATCATCTTAAAGTAGATGCATTTTTAAGCATACTTGGAAAAAATTACAAATTTCTATTCAAAATTTTCTAAGATATACGTGAATTTACATTTTGACGTATTTATTATAAGCCATAATAACGAAAATGTGGTTTACGCACTCTGCCGAAATTATTTGAAAGTATGAACGCTGACTTTTTTTCTGCCCGTGGACAATGAAAAGAAAGTTGGAGGAAGTAAAGGGAAATAAGTTGCTATAAATTAAGAAGTTTGCCAAGTGAATTATTCTTGGTGCAAACTGAAAAAATCCGCTGAGATAACTTTTTAAACTTCTCCATAAATTTCTCACCAAAAATTAAAAAATTTAATATCAGGGCATAATTTGAGTCGTAGAATCGAAATATGGAAGAAAGTTGATATGTTATTTCAAAAAAGTCTGATTTTGTGGCTTATAACAATGCTATATATAAATGTGATATATATCCTAAGTCGCGCTTTCGAGACATAAAAAACGCAATTTGAATTTTGGCAATCGACCCAATACAATGGGAGATACAGAACTGCTTCTTTTTTTTTTGGTTCAAAGGGGCTTTGTCCCTGAGGGACTATTGTTTGTACTATTTTTGCGATTTTGCGTCGAATCAATCTGATTGGCCGTTTCACTTTTCAAATTGTTACTACTAAATATTATCGCCCTGTATTATATTTGAAAAAAATAAACAATAAAGAATCTGCATAAAATGTATGTACGTTTCTCGCATTGGGATAAAACAACGGTACCTAGAGCCATCAAATTTTGAAAGACGTAATCATACTGCGAATATGGACATCTGGAAACATCAATTTGACATTTGTTTCATTATCGATTTCATATTTTATAAAACTTTAACGAATTTTTAAACTCCAGGATTTCAATGCGAGCCATGGCAACGTTATACAGAAAAAACATTTTTATCTCCAGCGCGTGAGACTGTGTGTCGGAAATTCCAAAGGCATGCTCAATTTAAAATTGATTGAGTGTAAGCCGGTGTCACATTCATTAAGAAAAAGTTCAAACACCACGGCTCAAATTTCATTATTCGTCTTGCTTAATAATAAGTTTTTTTTGTACTAAGCATATTTTTAGAAATGCATAGTAATTTTTCTCTTGTAAACAATGGATCTAATAAAGATGTTACTACCAATATGTGTGAGATCTAATGGAATAGATTCTTCAGTAAAGTGTCCTTTGCGCTCAAAGAAAAAAAAATAACTTAAGGTATTTGGTAGACGACGAATAAAAATAAAAACCTTAGGTAACAAATCATAAAATATAAGCATTTTTTAAAATTAAAAACAGATTCATTTTTCTCAAAATGGTCTGTTTCTTCTGTCTTTTTTCGAGGGAGGGTAGATAGGGTTTATTTGTATAACTGGTTGGCTTGGGATAGCTTATGATTTACTAGAATTGCAGTCTACAGTTCATGGCATTTCACCATTCAGTCATTCAAAGACGTAAATTTTTTCTCAAACATGTTTTCAAAATCCATCTGAAAAGTTAAGTTGAATAAAGAACAGGTTTCAAGCTCAAAAATACTAAATGAACATTTGTTAAAATATCGAAATTCGAAAAATAAAAAAATAATTCGAATATAATATATTCGAAAAAAAAAAAAGACTTGATAGTTTCTTAGATCTGTAGCACCGTCTCTCTGTCTCTCTTATGATGTGTTGGATTATTTATCCTCAAAGTAGTAAAAAATCAAAATGAAATCTAATGAAGAAATTAGCAGCTATAATCAATCGTCTGTTTTCGCAAAGCTTCCCCTCCTCCTCCAAAAAAAAGGTGCATGTATTCAATCGAAAATAAGGACAGAAAAGCTTATTTTAAAAACCTTATTTTCAATGCCGAAATTTTACGTTTACAGCTCACCATGACGGTGAAATTTTAACCCAAAAAGTACGGAGAGTTTGAAGAAAGAATATATGAGATTTTTGCTGTTTTGTGGAAAAGGAAAATAACTTTATCACTTATCTTCCTTATTTAATGCCCTGCGAGTACAGAATCATTTCCGACAAGATAGATCTGGTTGAATCCCCAAGATTAAACAAGCTTATAAAGAATACATTATGTCTTGTAAAAGACTTAAAAAATGCAAAACACTTATTCAGAAGACAGAAATGGAAAGCGTTTATGCTCAAATAAAACAAATTGTTAAGGAACTGTTTGAAAACTTTTCATCAAATCTGAAAGAAAAATTACCTGACGAAGAATAAGATAATAAGATTTGTTTCTTCCTCTTTCCTTCAATAGAGAAAATTTCCGAATTTACATCACAGCTTCAGCCTTGAATAGAATTCTGTATGGGAGCTCAGTCAAAAAGATAAAAATCAGATAACGGATAGAAAACAGAAAACTCAATCATGTTTTTTTATTTCATCGACTAAGTACACCATTAGATATGCTTATTCTCGTTCTCCTAAGGTTAGAAACATCTCTCTTACTAGTAAACATCTCCTTTGCATAGCTTAGAACTGAGCATTGTTTAGAACATAGGAAAAAGTGAGGTAAAAATAATTTAAAAAAAAAAATTAAAGCTTTCAGATTTTACATTACGGCCAAATTTTTTAACGTTTTGTGGGTTACCTTTATTTATTAAATATCATGTTCTTCGCACTTAAACCATAACAATATTAAAATACAACAGCAATATTAGAAATTCAACAGCAATATTAAAAAAGAATTTAGAAAGAGCATATATTTAGAATTGCTGATATACAATCTCGCGCGGTGGAGATAAATGTGTTTTTCTTTTCCGTACAGTGTTGCCATTGCTCGCTTTGAAATCGTAGAGTTTGTTAATCAAAAATTCGTTAAAGTGGGACAAAATATAAAATAGATAATAAAACAAATTCCAAATTAGGGCTTTTAGATACCCATATTCGGTGGAGCATTACGTTATTCAAAATTTGACTGCTCTAGTACCGTTGTTTTACCACAATGCGAGAAACATACATACACTTATGCAGATTCTTCATTATTTAATTTCTTTAAATATAACACAGTGCGATAATACATGGCTCACAGAATATTTTAACGCGCAGTAAGAGCTCTGGTCTAAGATAACTGGCGAAAGCCTAAAGACAAAACACGCTAACGCAAGTCGGGGATTATCACAGCACAACTTGGCCTAGACTTGGCAGACACGCTCTGAAAACTTAACTTTCGAAACCCTTGCCTAAATAACACTTCAGTCTACCTTAATCTGATTAAACTCTCGCTATCTCATTTACATTCTAGCATGAAAAGCGTGGGTGAAAAGAGAGTAAATAGGAAAGGCTTTTCAACTTAAAATGAATTAGTAGTTAGAAAAATAGATAAATCTCACAAAATAAATAAAATAAAATCTTTTAGATTTTATATTGGACCTAAAGGGCATTTTTCCATTTACAAATACATGCTTTGAGAGCATTTGGGCTAAAAAATTTAAAACCAGCATATCTTTAGAATATCCGATAGACAGTCTCACGCTCTGGAGATAAAAATAATTTTTATTTCGTACAGTGTGTACGCTTTGAAATCTTTGAGTTTCTTAATTAAAAATTCGTCAAAGTTTAAAAAATATGAAATAGACAATGAAACAAATTCGAATTGCAAGATTCGGGCTTCCAGGTGCCCATTTTCGGGTGGAGAACTACGTTATTCAAAATTTGATCGTTCGAGGTACCGTTGTTTTTTCCCAATACGAGAAACATGCATACATTCATGCAGATTCTTCATTATTTAGTTTTTTTAAATATAATACAAGGCGATAATATTTGGTAACAAAAATTTGAAAAGGGATACAGCCGTTTATCAGGATTTGTCGCAAAATGTCGTTTCGAGAGTAATAATTCTTTTGAGCTAACGCCCCTTTGGGCCAATAACGTAAAAATGATTTTCTTTAAAGGCGGAACCTTGATTAAACTTGCAGTAATTCTGAAAAATTATGAAAAATATAAAACCGTTTCAATGGAAGGTATAGTTTGTTATATTCGATTTTCTTACTCTTGAAGGCTCGTTATAATAATATAAGAAACTTGATAAAAGAAAAAGGTTGGTTCGTCTTATTCGGAGGGTCGTTATAAGCCAGGTTCATTGTAACGAGGTCAGACTGAACTTAATTGTAAACTCAGATAAATTCTTCAGAAGTCTTTTCCTAGAAGACAACAAAATTTAAAATAACACTTCTGTTCTTTAAAGGTTAAAATAAACAAATACTTGATTTTGGATCATGAACTAAAAAAAATAATAGTCATAGAAGAATCATCTAGAAACTCTGAGTTTGTTAACTGTAGTCTTATGTATTTAATTTTGGAGGAAGAAACAGGAAAAATTGGGGTTTCAGAAGAATAACTATCTGCGCTAGATTATATATGAATTTCCTTTTACCTAACAAACGTGATAGAACACTTGCAAAATTTAGGCAATATACTGCTTGTTTGATAGAAATATAATGAACCCTCGCTATCTAAAACAATTTCTGGCCGCTTTCCAGCTTCACTCTTATTCCATGAAAAGATTTATTCTAATTTCTTCGATGCTGTAATCACATTAAAGTCACAGATAAGACTTTTTTCGAATTAATTATTGGATCAGAATCAAATAATTTTATGAGCTTAGTGGCAGAAAATTTTACTTTATTTAATTTACCTAATAATTTAATTGTTACAAATAAAAAAATAAAAATTCAAGATTTGCTTAATAATTAAAAATTTAATTGCATTTTAAACTAAGACTTAAATTAGGCATATTTTTAACGTAAGTATATTTTTTAATTAAAAATTCTCAAAATATTAAAAGAAGGCTTCTGAAGGAGCATACAATAAATTAAGCAAATTAACAAATAATAATTAAATAATTAAACAAATTTAGGAAAATAAGACTAAGTTAGAACAGTCAAAGGAAAGCAGAGAAATATACATTATTAAGGTTACTTATAGTTGATATTAATAGTTTGTAAAGTTCCATTATGTTAATTTAACCAATCATTATTATTTAGGTCTTTACTGCCACTTCTTCTTTCCGTTTCCCTACCAGAATGCAAATCAGGTTAAAAGTATTTATGGTGAGGCTTCGCATTTTAGGACAGAGAGTGTTTCTGCCTCTCCAGGACACATTACTAAGTTTCTGCAAGCTCAAATAAGATTGTATTATTTGGCGTTGCGTTACAGTTGCAGTCATTTTGAACTGTTTGAACCTGTGAAATGTTTTGAGCCAACTTCGGTTAAATCAATTTGTGTAACCTTCGGCTACTAGACTTAGTTTTAAATATTAAAATTGACTGTTACTGTTAGTTTCATCGCCACAAGTGGTGGCTGATTTGTAAGCCTGAATCCTGTGTTTATGTTCATGTTTTGATTTAATGACAAAAGTTTGTTTTTTAATCTTCTAAAGATTTTGCAGTTCTTCTCAGACGCAGGGATAATTCGCTCTAAATCTGCCAGGAGTTTGGACTTAGATTATGCTACCAAAGAATACCAAACTCTGTAAATTATCTCAATACTTTGTCTGAAAATTCTGAACATTTTATCAGTAATTCTAATATCCATTTTTGAATCATTTTAGCCACCTTAATTTAATGTTTTTAACCATCAATAATGTTTTTAACCTGATAAAAGGAGATTATTTGACTTCAAAGCCTCTATACATTTTCAAAAATTCACGCCTTCTTCAGGAGTCGAACACGGACCCATGACTGTAGTAACAGCCGGCTCCCCTATCACCATGCCAAAAAGACAGCCGCCTTTTGCAACTACACTGCTGGCCACCGTAAATGCAACACCTTGAAGGAAGCATGCAAATAAAATGAAATTTACAACTTGCATTAGCGGAGGTGAGATATGTAAATGATTAGAATTTCAGCGCAGACGCACCTCACGTGCGCCTGTGGCGCCACTTCAAAGCGCTATTGAAGGTTTGCAGTTTTCCCCCGATTTCAAGTGCGGCAATTGCGCTTTTCTTGTGGTTTTTTTCAAAAAAAAATATCAATTATGCCTCGTAGTAAACAGCGATCATCGTTTGATCAAGTATCCGAGTTCGACAGAGGAAGGATAGTGGCCTACCGAGAGTGTTGATTATCTTTCAGGGAAATCGGTAGTCGTGTTGGACGAAACCAGACAACTGTAATGCGGATATGTGACCGTTGGATGCAGGAGGGTACGACGGACCGCGTGCTCGATCGCATCCACTTCAGTGCACCACTTCCCGTGATGACAGGAACCTTGTGCACATGGCAGTGACGGATTGCTCAGTGACATCACGAACCGTAACACAGCACATTCAGTCTGTAACGCATCATCCAGTGTCTGCGGGTACCATTCGACGCCGTTTACAGCAGAGTGGTCTGTCCGCAAGACGTCCATTGCTTCGTCTACCCTTGACGCAACACCATAGACGTCCAATGGTGCGATGAAAGAAGGACGTGGACGGCAGAATGGAATGAAATTGTCTTTACTGACGAGTCACGCTTCTGTCCATAACATCGCGATGGTCGGATTCGAGTCTGGAGACACCGTGGAGAGAAGATGCTGAACAGCTGCGTTATGCAACGCCACACTGGTCCTGCACCGGGTATTATGGTATGGGATGGTATTAGATATCACTCTCGCACTACTCTAATACGCACTGCCGGTACTTTAAACAGCCAGCACTACATCTCCGAGATGTTGGAGCCATTGTCCTTCCTTACCTTCAGGGCTTACCCAAAGCCATATTTCAACAGAATAATGCGTGACCACACGCGGCACGCATTCTCCAAGGGTCCTTCGTCAATCGCCAGATTGAATTTCCCTGACCGGCTCGCTCTCCGGAACTTTCGCCCATAGAAAACATGTGGTCCATGGTTGTTGAACGATTGACCCAGATTACATCCCAAGCTGCCACACCACATCAGCTTTGGCAACGTGCGGAAGCAGCTTGGTTTGCTGTACCCCAAGAACACATCCAAAGTCTGTTTGAATCAATGCCGAGGCGTGTGGCAAGGGTGATCTCCAACAATGGGGGCTACTCTGGCTACTGATTCTGGAAGGAACCACACTTCACAGAAGTCTATAAATTTAATCTTTTGATACTTTATCAACATGTTATCTACTAAATAAATTTTGTTGTGATATCTCTTGTCTTTCTTGGTGTTGCAATTTGGGTGGCCAGCAGAGTATTTGCACTGCCAAATTCTGTATACAATACATTCTAACTTTGTTAAGCGGATCCTCACTATGTTTCTCAGAATGGGCAAAAGAAACTCGAAAAAAGAAAAAAATATATAAAGCATATTAATTACAGTATTAAAAATCTGATGTGTACACCACATGACTTTCTTCTACGGAAGAATAAATTATACGCATTCTTTGCTGCATTTCATTTAAACTTATTTTCTCAAATTTCATTAGAGATTTAATTCTCATTCAATTAATTCAATTCTCACTTCGCGACAAGGCAAAAATGCACAAAACCTCAAAATATCTGTATCAAAAATTGAAAAATATAGAAAAATTTAAAACACCAAGTATAGTTAAAACAATTAACAAACAATTTTTACAACTAAAATTACAATTTGTACGCAAAAACCAGCTAATAACTTAAATGATAATTCCAGAATGAAAGAAGTATAATTCACTTCGCAATAATAAAAGAAGACGTTACTTTGTTGTTGCGAAGCTTAGTTTGTCTAGATTGGCAACAAATCCACTATTCTGCTAAGTTTCAAATGTAAAGAAATGTGGACGCTATGGCCAAAATAATTAGGCTTAGCCGCACTTAAACAACATTTAAATTATTGATAATTCTTCAATTATATTATGCAGGTTAACTAAGGGCATAAAAATCTTATCCGAAAAATAAGAACAGCATCATTCAATCATTTTTAAAGCAAAAAAATGCACAATTTACAAACTTATAAGACTAAAGAAACTGAGCTCACTGATCTGAGTAACAGCGGGGATATATATATAAATATATTTCAAATGTAAACAAATATGGTCTGTGGTAAAAAAAAATTAGGCTTAGCCGCACTTTAACAACATTTATATTGTTGTTAATTCTACAACTATTGCATGCAGATTAACTAAAGGCATAAAAAACTTAACCGAAAGATACGAACAGCATAATTCAATTATTTGTAAAGCAAGAAATATCTACCAACATATAAGAATAAAAAAAAAACTTACCTGACGGTGCCGAGTAACAGAGTGGGTATACATATACATATGAGCGAAAGTTGAAGGTTATATCCTTGAAGATGGTCCATTAACACTTCCGCACCACAGAAACATTTAATGATATAAAGAAAAAGCTATATAGATTGAATTGGATAACAGTGCCTTAGCGCCTTCTCGCGCTTGTTGGATACAAACACAGTTCTGCATCAGTTTTGTTACTTTAAGTAGTCACTCGGCGACTACTCGCGCTTGCTATCATTGTCACCACCTTTGCGTGATTCTCTGACCTCCTTGTCTTCCACCTCCCTCTCGCTGCAGGCGCACATGTGATGACATCTGGTGGCTATGGAACTTAAGTATCCTACAGCCCGGCGATTCTGACTTTGTTTTCGGCTCGAAAACATGGATCAGCGAAACTGTTACATCAAAACTGAACCTGAAAATAGATTAAAAAAAACAAAAGGAAATGGAAAAAAATAAAAGATACAAGTGCGGAGGAGCCCCACAGTCCTAAGCAGGAATAATCCACAGTTTCATATGATCAGCTGCCGTAGTTGTACACTCAGAACTTTCATGCTGCCGTACATTTCTTATCTGGTACCGGTCTTTTCCTTTTCTCGCTGTTACACGATATAGATCGAAGAACTTTGGCCTTAACTTCAGACCACTTCCGTACTGTGTCCTTTGGCCACTAGATCGTCCACGTTATATACCTCTGCCTTTTTTCTCTTCTTATTGTACGTTCTTCTATTCTCTTTCTGAACTTTTAGGATGTTTTTCACAGCTTCCTCTCTCATATCTTCTCGATCTTTCATCATAACATTTGTTTCTTCTTCTTCGGGAATTTAAATAATCTGTAAGTCCTCTCGATTTCTCATTTTAACACCTGTGAGGAGCTCAAAAGGGGAGCTGTTTATGCTTATGCTCTTAGTGCTGTTCAAGATCCGTTGCACATCTCTAACATATTTGTACCACTTAGTAGGATCATCTATGGAGAATTTGGATAAGACTGGAATCAGCGTCAGGTGAATTCTTTCAACCTGCCCATTCCCTCTAGGAACGCCTGTAGTTATAAATATATGCTGGATCTTTTCTTGTCTTCAAAGTCTTTGGACGTAAAAGCCGTACCTTTATCACTTATTATTCTTGACGGATTACCGAAAGTTGATTGTTGCAGTTTCAGCTTCTGCAATGCCTCTTCAGCTGATGTAGCCTTTACTGGATAGAGGCCACACGAACTTTATAAATGCATCAAAGATGGTCAAGATATGATTATAGTTCTTATTTGTCGAAGGTAGTGATCCTATAAAATCAATGTGAAAAGTACTGAACGGAATACTCTCTTTTGGTATGGGATTCAGCAACCCTTCGCCTTTACCTCATTTTTTGCCGCACAAAATACACTCTACACAATTTGAAATAAATTGTTCAATTCGTCTTCTAAGATTACGAATATAAAAGTCCATTTTCAGCAAATCTTCCTTTTTAGACACTGCGAAATGTCCTTTGTTGTGGATATTACGTATGACTTCTAACTCCAATGCTTCGGGTACCACAAGTAACTCGCGACCACTGTCGAACTTGTATAATACACCATTCTTCACGTGGAAATCTTCTTTTAGTCCTTGCTTGACTAAAGATTTCAGCAACTGGAGACGCTCATCACTTTTCTGCGCAGCTGCAATTTTGGCTGTAACTTCTCCCTGAGAATATGTAACCATCATGACTGCATTTCTACTTAACGCGTCCACGTGCTTCATTTGCTGCCCAGTTCTGTGAACCATTTCATAGTCAAATTCTTCTAGAAGTAATCTCCATCTCGCCACTTTAGGAGTTAAATCTTTCTTGAACATAGTCTTTTGAAAAGCATCGCAATCGGTAATTATTTTGACCTTAGATCCCAAAAGGTATTTTCTGAATTTCTTTAGAGCTTCCACTATAGCTAAAACTTCAAGCTCATAACTAGACAGCTTCTCTTGTTGCACTCTAATTTTTTTACTCATGAAGTAAATGGGGTGTAATTGACCATCATCAGACTTTTGTGGCAAAACAGCGCCGAAACCACGACTGCTTGCGTCTGTATGCAATTCTAGCTGTGCTCCTTGTTTGAAAATATGCAAAACAGGACTAGTCGATAAAAGTTCTTTCAACTTGTTAAATGCGTCTTTTTGCTCAGGATCAAATTTGAATTCTACCCCGTTACGAAGAAGATCACTTAGCGGTTTCCCTATTTTCGAATAGTTGGCAATAAATTTCCTAAAATATCCCGTCAGACCCAAGAAGCTCTGAATCTGCTTAAGGTTTTGGGTTCCAAGAAATTTTGAACAGCTTTTGTTTGTTCCGAAGAGGGGCGAATTCTACCATCGTCAATGATATACCCGAGAAATTCTATTTTCTTTTTAAAAACTGACATTTCTTAAAATTAATCTCCACACTTTTATATTTGGCTATTTCTATAAGGCATTTTAACTTTTCTGAACCTTCTTTCTAGTTTCGCGCTGGAACAATAAAATCGTCCATGTAAGCAACAACAGTGTCATCCCGAATTAAATCTCTAAACACATTATAAATAAATCTTTGGAACATACTCGGCAACGGGCACAAACCAAAAGGCGCTTTTAGGAATTCGTACAAACCTGCATGCGTAATGAATGCCAAATATTTAGTGCAGTTTTCCTCCACAGGAACATGAAAAAACAATTTTTTTAAGTCTAACGTCGAAAAAACCTTTGCTTCAGCCAAATGATCTAAAACCTCTACTTGTGTCATGGGAAAAGATTCCTTTACTATTTTTTTATTTAATTCCCGGAAGTCACAACATACACGTATCTTGCGCGATTTTTTTCCACACAAAACAATTGGCGAAGCATATTCTGAACAAGATGGCTTTAATCCCATCCCTTAACCATTTGTCTATTTGGTCATCAACAATTTTTTGGTCAGCAAAAGGAATTTTCCTCGAACGCTGAGAAACTAGAATTTCATCTTTTAACATTACTTTCATTTTTAAGTCTGTACTACGCGGTTTTTCTAGTGGTTTATATTCTTTAATAAGAGTGGAAACAGCCTTGGTCCGTAATCTGCGTTAAATCTATTTCGCTGTCTCCCTCAATAGTTGTAGAAATAAAAGCCAAAAAACAACATTTTATTTACATTTATTTTTCTATTTTATTAAAATTTTATTTTTTTACCATCAATCAACGATTCAATAAATTCTAACTCATACCTAGTTGTATTAGCCGATCTAATTTTCAACCCGGCAACCCATTTTTGAGATGAATTTTCTTCATGACAGTTAGCACAGCTTTTCGCAAAATGAAACAATTCACCTTTACTCCCGCATACATAGCAAGTACGTTCTGATTTAATATTATTTTGATTTACGACTCTGCACTCTGAATCCTTTGAATTGCTTTGTGCTTTTTTAAGATTGTTTTTGGAAAAAGTAAACTTTTTATTTTCAGGAGTTTCAATTCGTGTGTTACTGATATCAGCTAAGGACTTAACCCTGGATGAATAAAATAAATCACATTCTCTCCCCAGTTGATTAGGTGGGAACCAACTTTGACCCTCCCGAATACTAATATGTTCCTTTGTTTTATAATCAAGCGTTTCATACAACTTATCAGATACAACGAGATCACAGAATTTCTTAAAATCATCTACTTCTCTTAACCTACAATAATAATCGAAAGTTGCACTGAGTCCAGACGCGAACTGAACATGAGACTCAGATGAATGTCTCTGAGCATTTTTAAAATTATTGAAACATTCACGCAGTGTCTGCTGAAATTCCTTCAAGATTAGTGCTTTTAATTTGTCATAATCTGTCTCGTTTTGAGTTCGAACATCAGAAGAATTAGTAATGAAAATGGGTATAAACAGTTATTCAATGAAACATCTCGTTACAATACAAACAGTTTATTTACAAATCTAATAAGTGACAGCTGTAGCTTCATCATCTCAAAACAACACATAAAAATATAAATGGCATAAGATAATACTCATTAATTACCAAATACACATAAATGCAACTCGAAGCCATTTATCTCATAAAAAGGTTAGGTTATTCAATTATGGCAAAGCACACGAGGGCTATCTGCCTAAAGGGAGGGATGCCTTCGTGGAGGACTTTCTAAGGGAAACTGGCTCGTATACACGTTACACATGGGGAAAACCACGAAAACGCCCATGCAGCCAGCCCGTTCGCGGGATTCGAACCTCGGACCGAACTACCAGTGTTCAGCGTCTTTACCGCTCGGCCGCTGGTGGGTTATCTCATAAAAAGAAAAAGCTCAAGACGAAAATGTAAGCAACCTTCACTGTTGCCATACGTAATTTTCTAAATTAGTTAAACAAAGATAATATTAGATAGAGGTTCAACTTAACATCCTTCCACCTAAGTTAACTTTTTACCTTAAAAATTTAACTTACAAAAGAAAGTTAACAAAAGAAAATTACAAATTGTTCATAAGTTACAAAAGAAAAATTATACATAGTTCAGAAGTCCAGTCTCTTAGGTACTTTGACTGCACGACCTGCTCTAGTCTTTTGAATCTGAGGTTCAGATACACACGCGTCATCAGAAGCAAAATTTTCACAAGTTTCGTCTCCCACCTTCTCGGTTGAAAATTTCTCAATAATGAGATCATCATTGGATACTTCAAGTGGGTACAACCTTTGAATTAGTCTTAGCAATTGTCCATTATTTGTTTTAAGCTTAACAAGTCTTGCACTTCTGTCTTTCGCTGGAAGGATCTGAATTATTTTGCCTAATGGCCAATTGATTCGCTTGGTGTTATCACTGCCTATCAGTACAACATCACCAATATTCACTTTCACAGATTTTCTGTGTTCTGATTTTTGAATGAGTGCTCCTAGATATTCAGACCTAAACCAGTTCCTTAAATCTCTTTTCAGGTTTTCTCTATATTTAATCCGCTTATTAAGACTATATGATCAAGATCTGGAACACCACTTTTTCGAATGTCTTGCAGAAATAGAGAGGAACTTAAAGGCATTAAAGTGGCATCATTTTCAGTTGTATATGTCAATGGACGGGAATTAATCACTGCTTCACAATCGCAGAGAATCGTGGTCATTTCCTCAGAAGTTAAGGAGGCTCTTCCTAGAACTCGTCTTAGTAATTTCTTAAGAATTCCTACCAATCTCTCTCACCAACCTCCCCACCAAGAGGCAGTTGATGGGTTGAACGTCCATTGAAATCGTAGTATAGAAGTATCATCAGTGATTTGCTTGCAATTTAGAGCTCTAAGTACATTTGAAGCGCCAACAAAATTAGTTCCGTTATCACAATATATGATTCTACTCCGTCTTCTACGAGCTATAAATCTCCTAAGAGCTAGAAAAAAACTGTCGGTAGACATCGATTCAAGCGGTTCTAAATGAACTGCCCTCTAAACAGCTCAAGTGAGTAAACAGATCCAAGATTTCTTGTTGCCTCTCAAGATCACTGGTCCAGCTAGGTCCACACCACAGATTTCGAATGCAGCTGCTTCTCGTCTTCTGGAGGAGGCGAGGCACAAGTTTCTAGGTTTTTTGCAGAAAATCTCCTACACACTGTGCATTGATTAATGAGAGATCTCACAGTTTTATGAGCGTTCAGAATCCAAAATCTCTCTCGTAGAACATTTATCAAAATTTGCGTACTAGAGTGTGCATTTTTCTCGTGATAATACCGCGCTAATTTCTTGACAACCTCATGATTGAATGGAAGAACAGCTGGCATTTTAAATTCTTCCTTATCCTCACGAAAGGTAAGTTTAGTTTTCTGTCTAGGGATTCCACTTTCATTCTTGAATACTTCTAAAGTTTTTAATTTCTCGCCTTTTTCATTCACAAAACAGTCTTCTTGAACCATTTTAATCAATAACTTCTCAGCCTCAAAAACTTCCTCAGAATCAAGGTTTCCATGTTTTCTCTCAATTTGTTTGGATCGACAATTGTAGGCAAATTTTAGGATACCGGTAATTAGATTACGTATCTTTTTGTACTTGGAAAAATATCTGTAATACCAATCTCTCTTAGTAACCAAGCATGTAGAAACTTACAGATGAAACATTTTGTTACAGATGAAACTATGCCCTTTTTCTTTTCTCTAAAAATCTCAATATCATCTAAATTTAAGTCACCTTTTGGCCAATCTTCTTCAGGCAAGTAGAGCCAACTTGGACCTAGTCACCAATTAGATTTCAACAAATTTAGAACTGAACAATCTCTACTCGGGAGATGAGCCAGATTCATACATCCAGTAATATGTCTCCATGAATTTTTATTTGCTAGTCCTCTTATTTCTTGCACTCTATTCTGGACAAAGACATTTCAGGCTTCTTCTCTCGTTATCCAAGCTAAAACAGTGGAAGAATCGTTCCAGAAATAAACTTCTTCATTCTGTATCTCATATGAAACTGAGGACGAAAGTCGTGATGCTATAGTAGCTGCAAGTAATTCCAGTCTCGCGATAGTAATTTCTTCTTTTCCAGTTGGTGCGACTCTACTTCTGGTTTGTATCAGCTGTACTTTAACAGAATCAAACGTTTTTACTCGGATAAAGGTGGCCACGGCGTAAGCATGCTTACTGGCATCACAGAAAATATGTACTGAAATATTTTCACTTGTATTCCTTGAACCAAAATATCCGGGAAAACGGATCTTTTCTAGATAGTCAATATCTCTCTGCCTTTTTAAAAATGCAGTTCTCGTACAGGTACCAACTTCTTCATCCCATGCTATCTTCTGCTTCCACGTTCCTTGAAGCAATAATTTAGGGATGAGGATGACAGGACAACATATACCAAGAGGATCAAACAATCTATAAGCTGTAGCTAAGATTAACCGCTTAGTTACTTTTTCAAAACATAACTTTTTTATACCACCAGTATTTATTCTTAGAGTGTCAGATTGTTTATTATTATTAAACCGAGCACATTCGTATCAGCCAGAAGCATCATCATTAATATCATTGAACTCCCAACCTCTAAGCTCAAATTTTCTCTCAGCCATTACTTCATTTGATAAGTCCATAAAAAGATCGAGTTCGTTTTCATTTTTGACACAACTGACACAGTTGTCAACATAGAAACTATGCATAAGTTTTTGAATGATATGTTTTGGATATGAGAATTCACCAGTTTCTATTTTCTCTGAAACAGTTTGTAAATGAAGCTGAATAGTAGAGTTTAGATGAAAAGGGCTGCTTGCTACACCAAAAACTACACTACAGTGCCTGTAGTCTTCCAGCTGGCCATCACTATCAAGCCATAAGAACCTCAAAAAATCTCTATCAATGGGTGAAACATTTGTAGAAAGTCTCTTCGTATATCAGCAATAACACCTATCTCCTCTTTTCGAAATAGTGTTAAAATACTCGGAATCTGCTCTATTAGATTCGGACCTTTTTCTAAGCAGTCATTAAGACTAGAAAACCCTTTTACTTTGGCCGGAGTTTTGTAGTACTATTCTCTTTGATAACTTCTCGATGAGGAACGTAAAGATCTTGACCTTGATCGTTTTTAGAAACTTCTTCAATTACTTTCTCTTCTACCCATTCCTTAAAAACATTTTCATAAGCTTCATAATTGGATTCCTTTTTAAGACGTTTAACAGTTTTGTTCAGTCTCCTCTCGGCTAAATCAAAATAATCTGGCAGTGGTGGATGATCTTCTAACCAGGGCAAATCAAATGGTATTTAGGAAATGTAATCGAACAGCTTCTTGCAGTTCCATCTGGCTTTTCTTGACTGATGGGTCAGTAATGCCAAGTGTGTCCAAGGTCCATAAATCTGTTATCGTCTCCACTGTAGACAACAAGGACGTAACTTATAATCATGAAGTACACTCGCTTCTCGAAGTATTGGGCATTCATCCCATAACTGACCATCCAAGTTTTGTTTCTATCGCTACGAGACCACAAGGTATCTCATGACGACCACCTGTCATGAGTTTCTCCAGCTACATCAGCCTCAATAAGGATTTCAATGGGATCTTTACAATCATCCACAATATTTATATTATAAGCAGCTAACTCCTTTAGACAAAGTTTGTTGACAATAGGTGGCACTGACTTGCAAATAATTTGTTGACTAAGAACTTTAAAGTTACAGTTATAATTCCCGTGCACACTAAATAAATACAAAGTGTATACATCGTGCTTGCATACCCCTGAATTTTTCCTTCCAAATAAACAGTGTTGCAAATATTCACAATTCTGAGGTTCATAGTTCATTTCTTGAGCGGTACTTCCTAACAAATACGATCGCTGTGAAGCTGTATCAATAACAGCTCTTGCAACGCGTGTTTCCCATTACCTCTAATTATAACTTTGAATGTTTGCAGCATTACGTCTGGAGTCGAAGAAAAGTTAGAAAGAGCCTGATCGACTTCAGCACTAATCTCAGTTTTATTTTCAACTTCGGGTGATTCCTCGTTTTGGGGCACAGTTATTTGGTGCATTTTCCTATGTAGAAGAATATGGTGTTTTTTACCACAACACAAGCAACCAGCTTTCTAGTTTCAGTCCTTGACTGAATGTCCAGATTTTAAACATAAAAACACTTGTGAGATTGTTGAAGAAGTGACTCCCTCTGACTTAAAGGTATTTTTCTTAAGTTTAGACAGTTTCCTGAATAATGTGAATTAGAACAGAATATGCACTGTTTTGACACTTGAGATGAAGTTAGAAGATCTATCGTACTAGGCACATTTGAAAACTTTCCACTCTTAAATGTTTTATCGATCTCTTTTTCTCATTGGAAAAATTACTATATTTTACTTCCGGTTTTGACTTTGAAGAGGTGAAACTTCGAGAGGCTAGAAAAATGCCTTCTTCAGCTTCAACTTCGCCTTGTAAAAATTCTAAAATGCACTCTAAATCACTTTTCTCAATTATAGTTTTACTTTGATTTGAATCATCCGGACTCACTTCTCGAACGCTGCAATGAGCAGATCTATAGCGCTCCCAAACAAGAATTTCTTCAGGTAACGATGATTCAACTAGAGGAAATAACACGGCAGCATATTTTCCCCTAGCAACCCCTAATAGTTCAAGTGAACGGAGTTTACTCTCAAGTTGATCAAGCAATTTTCTTCATGAATTTTTAGGACAGTTCTGTTTTTGAAGAACTAATGCTAATAAATCTCTGACGTATACTTTAATCAATAATTCTTCTCTACCAAAACGCGTTTTTAGCTGTTTTAAAGTTTTCCTATAACTATCACCACCTGGGGGAAAACTCTTAATTAATTCTTCGGCAGAACTGCCTTTTTCCATTGCTTGAGATAAATACGAAAATTTATCGTGAAAATCAATATTAACGTCTTCATCAATTTTTTTGAATTGCCCTCAAAAGTAGAGCCAATTTCTTATATTACCGTCAAAAGTAGGTAATTTTATTTTTGGATAATGCAATAAAGTGTTCGGCTGCGAAATAACATTCAAATTTTCATTCTTAGAAGATAATTGTTTACCCGCTAGTGTTTCTAGCTTCTGTTTTAAAGATCTCCAGCGATCAATGTATGTTTCTGACTCATCTACCACTTTCTCTATTTCAGAATCGGAAGTATTTTCAGAATACAACAGTTGTTTATATTTCTCTTCCCATGCTATCATTAATAAAGCTTTCTCTTCAATTAGCTTTAATTTATTAATTTTCTCAACATAATTTAGGTTAATTTCTTCCTCATTAAAAGAATTACGTGCTCAAGTAAACAACCTTCTTTTCTATCTTTCAGTAAATTTTCCATAATGAATAAAGAATAAAAAAATATAAAAATGTTTTTCACTCACTCGTAAAAAGCAGCCGCGTCTTGTCCACGGACGCCATGATGTCTCGTTTTGTCTCCGAATATCAGAAGAATTAGTAATAAAACAGTTATTCAATGAAACATCTCGTTACAACACAAAGAGTTTATTTACAGATCTAATAAGTGACAGCTGTAGTTTCATCATCTCAAAACAACACATAAAAATATAAATGGCGTAAGATAATACTCATTAATTATCAAATACATATGAAATGCAACTTGAAGCCATTTATCTCATAAAAAGAAGGAGCTCAAAACGAAAATGTAAGCAACCTCCACAGATGCCATACGTAATTTTCTAAATTAGTTAAACAAAGATAATATTAGATAGAGGTTCCACTTGACATAATCCGCGATTTCCTGTTCAGAAGCATACGTTAAAACATGATTACATTTATCACCAATAAATTAATCATCACTTCTGATTTTAACTCAACTGATACTCTTTTAGTAGTAAAAGCTTTTTCAAGCGATTGAAAAAACAAATGCGGAGCTTAGCGCGATTGGCATTTTCACCAGCCAATTGTAACTTCAGTTTTTGGAGCTCAATCTGTTTCTCAAGTTGAGCTAACTTAATTTTTTCGCACTCTAATTTTGACTGCTCTTCAGTCACTTTGTTCTTTTGATCCTCTGTAACAGCTTTAATAATTCCTCGAACAAATTCAGGATCAGTTTTATAAATACTAGCATTCTCAATAATAGTTTTGATTTCGATGACTTTAGCTTCAGCAGGCACTGTTAGGCCTAATTCTTCTGCGATTATTTTCAAATCTTATTTTCTGATATTATTTAACACGCTCATATTTACAATAGTAAATCGAAACAAAATAATGATTTACTTTGCTTTTTTCTTAGTCGAATCCCGGACAGGCCCCCCAGATTTTCTGTGGACGGAAGTTGAAGATGATATCCTTCAGTAATTAACACTTCCACACTTTTTCCACAACACAGAAACATTTAATGATATAAAGGAAAAGCTATACAGATTGAATCAGATAACAGCACCTTAGCGCTGTGGTGTAGTAACAATGCTTCAACGATGTAAAGTTGAACTTTAATGAAAACTCTAATGATGGATCACAGCAAGAAAATTTTATTGAACGTCCCAATTAAAAAGGCTACATACAACCACAAGACAAAAACCTGTTCTAAACATTTTGAAATAATACTTTTATCTCTAGTTTCTCGTGCGAGAGCTATACGTGGCTCTCGAGCCTGCGTTTGAAACATAGCCAACAAAAAATATTATTTGTTTTAAACAATTAAATCTAGTTAGCAACTATTGAAAAAAACATATTCGGAAATTAAATAATAATCACGTTATGCTCTCGAGACAACCTTGCTTATTTTTAATGTTCAGTTTCTTCTTAATTTATGCGAACTTATGACAACTCCTCCCCTCATAAAGGAATTTTTCCTAGGCTATTGAAGGAAAAATTCTAAATACTTTTTACTGCTTTCAAAACACAAGTGGTAACCATTTAAGTGATAATGGAGAAACCAGTTACACTACCTTGCACTTATTTCTAGATAACACAAACTCAAAAATACAACAAAAAGATTTAAACTACTCCTAATGTCTGCCTCATACAAAGTACATACCTCAAATTTTACAAAATGCTAATGCTTAAGATAAAACATTTAATTATATTAATTTTTGAAAACGAAATACACAATGCAAACAGTTTTGAATCTTCACAAAAATAATTCCAAAACGCTACAAAAATAATTTTCCCCATTTTTTCCTTACATTGTATCCACTAGTGATATTCAGTCACTAGACTATGGCGCGACTCAAGCCATCTGCATTACCGTGTAATTTGCCTGGCCTATGAACAATTTCAAAGTTGTACTGCTGTAGACACAATGCCCATCGAGTCAAACGAGAATTTGATCCCATCATTTTGTTTAAAAAAAGTCAACGGATTATGATCCGTCTGCATCTTGAATTTTTGTCCGTCTAGGTAATGATTTAGTTTCTTCAGTCCATAAATAATGGCGCAAATATCATTTTCTTCGGGATGAAAGACCCAAAAGGCGTCACAAATGCGGCATACCTCTGTGCACGCTCTGTCAGTGGTATCTGGGAGTATCCTTTGGTTAGATCCATGATTGTGATAAATGGAGCTGCGCTGACCTTTTCTACCACTTCTTCAATATTGGGAAGAGGGAAAAATTCGGTCATAGTTTTTGAATTTAATTTTCTGTAGTCTATACAGGGACGAGGATCTTTTCCTGGGACCTCTACTAAGATCATAGGCGAAGCATAATCAGATTGCCCTACTTCTATGACTCCTAACTCAAGCACCCGCCTAATTTCTTCCTTTAAGATGTCAGTTTGTCTCGCCGATATTCGGTAAGGCCTGACTCTAACTGGAGTCTCATCCAACAATTTAATGTCCATTTCGACCAAACACGTACAGCCGGGGTCAGACGAAAACACCGCTCCATACTTCCCTATAACTTCCTGGAATTTTCCTATTTCCTCTGCCGAAGCTCTTTCTTCTAACTTACTATCTCCAACTATTTTCCAAAAGTCTACCTGAGTTGGATCAGCTAAGGGATAAGGAATATCCACTTCTTCCTCGATATCTTCCATGACTTTCTCCATCACAAGATTCACAAACTCGGGGCGCTGACGATAAGGTTTCATCAAATTTACATGATAAATGGTGTCACTGCTACGCTTTCCCGGAATCTCCACCGTATAATTGGTATCGGAAATCACACTAGTTACTTTACCTGGCCCTATCCAGTTTATAGCCATTTTGTGTGGTTTAGACGTGGCTAAAACAAGCACGAGATCTCCAACCTTAAACCTCCTCGTAACAGCTTTGCGATCATACCAGAGTTTCCTTTCACTCTGACACTCATTCATCCTCTCTACAGCCAGCTCCTGACACTTCTTTAGTCTGTTTATTAAGTCTAGAACATACTCGACCACAGTGGGGTCTGAACTTTCTTCCTCTAGCCAGTTTTCATACACGATCGTTTGAGGCGTTCTCAAATTTTTTCCATGTACTAACTCGCAGGGACTAAAACCTGTGCTCTCATGACTAACAGTTCTGAGGGCGAACAAAGCACATGGCAAACATTCTTCCCAGTCCTTCCCTCTTTCCAAGCACAAAGCCTTCAATACCCATTTCAAGTTGGAATGCAACCTTTCAACAGAATTACTTTGAGGGTGGCACACATAAAAATGATACACCTTAATTCCGAACTTGCTAAAAAACTCAGATGTAAGTTCACTGGTAAACGATCTACCCAAATCACAGTGAATTTCCTTAGGGTAACCTGATCTAGAAAAGATTTGTATCAAGGCTTGTATCACACTTTTAGAGCTTAAATTCTGTACAGGAATGGCATCTGGATATTTGGAAGCAACACAAATAGACGTAATTAGGTATTTATTTCCGCATGAACTGGGAATCAGAGGTGCTACTGCATCAATATTTAATCTGCTATGCACTTCTGATATAACGGGCATAATCTTCATTGGGGCTTTCTTTTTATCCCTATTGTGACCTACACGCTGACAAATATCGCACGTCCTCACAAATTCTTCAATTTCCTGGTAACAATTAGGCCAGAAATAGTGTGTCAAAATTCTATCCTTGGTTTTGGTTACCCCTAAATGACCAGAGATTTCCTCGTGGCATAACTTCAAGATCCCTTTCCTAAAAACAAGAGGCACACACAGCTGAAGCTTATCTTCCCTTTTTTTAGAACCTGACACCCTGAATAGTCTTTCCTTGACAATTATAAAATCCTTTTCATTTTCCCTTTCCCCTTTCTTCCACAGGGCCGCTAAACTAGCGCAAGTTTTTTGTGCTTCCGAGAATTCCGCTGGCGAAACATCCGTAAGAATAGACCTTTCTTCTAAACTGATATCTGGAATTTTAATGACATCCTCCGTATTACTGGTTAAGTTCCTTTCATCCGATTGCTCATTACTCACGATCCTTTCACTTTCTATCTTTTTCTCTTCTTCTGATTCGGAATCTAAGTCTTCTGCACTCGCTTTCTCTAAACTCCTGCGCGCATGCGCCTGACTACGAGTCTCCACAACGTTCAAGAGAACCGGTCGTTCCCTAATTTCCTCTATCAACTGTGCAGTTTTATTTCCCAACAAATAATACTCTTTATCTAACTCTACCGGAGTAACCGCTGCCTTTGTGGTGACTACACCAAAATCACCTTCAATGATGACTTTCGCCAAAGGTAAACATTTACATTCTGTGTCCAAAGGCTGTTTCACCCATACAGTTTCCCCTAATAAGTCACTAGTATCAATCCAAGTACACAGATCTATTCCAGCTACAGTATCCCTCAGATATTCTCTCTCTATCCCATTAATTATTGCTTTTTTGAAATACGGCTCATTTTCCTAAATCTCCGTTCTTAGATTATTCACCAAATTAGCCTTATTCTTTTCCAGCGATGGACAGTTAGGTCGGATATGTCCGTCCTTTCCACATTGGTAACACCTTATTTTCCGCTGTTTCTCGAAACCTGCCTCATTGAAAGCTTGCTTTTTTTAGGAGTCTCCACTTTTCTATGCTCCTCTGATTCAATTCTTTGATGACCACTACTTTTCTGATTATAATTACCATTGGAATTTACATACCGCTCTCTATCTTTCTCAAATGGTTTCTTTAACCCCGCTCTCTGTTCTAACTTCCTCGTATCTCTTCGCAAAGCCTCATACCTGTCGCATTTCTCTGCTAAAATAGAAGCTGTTTTAAATTCTTCCCAATTGTCTAAGTAGTGCTCTCTTATTTCTAGAGGGACTCGCCGTTTAATTTGCTCGGTGAGCATAAGTTCCTTAAGACTTTCAAAATCTTGAACTTTCACTGAATCCAACCAATTCTCTAAATACACTCTCAATTCATACACTAAATCCACCCATAACATTCCGTTTTTTCTAGAATGCTCTTCAAATTTTGTTTTTAGTGCCAAAGAACTAAGCTTGAATCTATGCATGAGTAATTTCTTAACATGTTGATAGTCATCTCCTTTATCCGCTGGTTCTTTCACTATTAATTGGGCTACATCAAGAGGTAATAAAGGAATTAATTGCGAAACAAAATTAATCTCCTTAATGTTCTCTTTTTCAGCTTGTTTCTCAAATAACATAAAGAATAATGAAATATCTATTTTACTCGGTTCAAAACGCGGTACTAGATCCTTCAAAGTAACCTTTTTTTCTCTAGATTGCTCAACTGTCGAAACCGTGGAAACTAGGCTATTAGTCTCAACCACATTTATCAGTTTTAACTTTTCCAATTCAAATACTCGCTCCCGTTCCCGCTCTGCTCTCTCTTGTTCACGTTCCCGCTCTGCTCTCTCTTGTTCACGTTCCCGCTCTGCTCTCTCTTGTTCACGTTCCCGTTCTGCTCTCTCTTGTTCCCGTTCTGCTCTCTCTTTTTCACGTTCCCGCTCTGCTCTCTCTTTTTCGGCTATTTCTTCTGCTTTTCTCTGCTCAGCCGCAGCCCAAATTCTTGCCGCATATTCTTTCGCCGCTTCCTCTTCATAGTCCTCGGCATTTAGAATAGCCTGCCTAATTTCTCTTACTCTATTTGCCTGACACACATTTGTATCAAATTCCTCGCTAACTCCAGTAGCAGAGCTTTAGTAAATTTTCTCATAAACTCACCCATTAAGGAAAATTAAAGGAAAAAAACCTACACCAAAATACAATGACACAAAAACAACAGGTCTATCTCAACTATATAAATATTCTCCTCTAACTCTGGACTAATTTAAAAACTACATTTTTCTAAAGTATACCGTTACAATATTTCAAACAATTTAAACCTTTACTAAAACAATAGAATAAGCAATTAAATTCCAATTAGCAAAAGTAACCACAAGACTAACTTTCAATAACCACCAGAAAACTTTTAATCCCCAATAACAGAGCTATATCCAAAATAAACCTAGTCTCGAATAACTGGCATAACTTCTTCAAAATCACAAAAATGGTAGTCACCAATTTGAAGACGCCTTCGATGACTCTCCTGGCACTAACTTGGATACTCCAACTCTTCCTGGAAATTTCACAATTTTGCGGCACTAGATCACGCTTAATCCGGTGTTCCCTTCTGACACACTGTCATTTTCTGAAGAGGCTTCACCACGCGAACTGTCCTTGCACCCAAAATTAGATCGTTCTTGTGTAGAGAAGAAAGTCTTGACTGCTCACATAAAGTCCTTTACAATACTGCCTTTTCTGCAGCATCCACTACGATCCAGAACACTCACACAAGGAGACGCTCGGAAATCAACGCAATAAGTTAACTCAAGTTCACAGGCGAAAATGTCCGTTCCTAAATTTACTCTCAGGAACAATCCCTAAATGCTGCCACCAATTTTAATATTACTGCTGTGGTGTAGTAACAATGCTTCAACGATGTAAGTTGAACTTTAATTTATTTTGGTAAGAAGCAGCAGTCACTTTTTTTTTCAAACACATGGCACACAAGCAGCCAAAAATCACAAAAAAAAAAAACAAAAAAAAAGATCAGAACGTTTCCAGTAAGCACAAAAGAAAGAACGTCACTGTTTACCCGGAAAAGGTGATCTTAGAGAAACATTGTTTCATGCCAAAAAAAAGGGCTCCATCAAAGGCCAAATGGTTAAAACTGCTGAATATTGATCGTTCGACCTGGTTTAGGTTCGATCCCAGGCAAATGGGCTGACAGTTTGGTTGGTTTTTATGGTTTTCCCAATGTGAATACGAGCCAATTAGTCGTGCTCAGGAAGTCCTCTATCAAGACAACCTTTCTCTTAAGCAGACAGCCCTCGTGCCTTGCCATATTCACATAATTTAATATAACCTGCCCCAAAGATGGAGAGAGTTTTTCTGGTTCGCTTCCAACAAGAGATCGGTGGTTGACTTTATATAGTGATCGTCTCGCAAAGAAGCTAAGGGATCAGCTCCCAAGACCGGCCGTTAAGCGGGATGCTTAGTAAGTTTCCATCTTACACGGAAGATATTAACGCTACTTTGCTTGGAATTAGTTAAAACAATAGCCAAATAAGAGAATATCTTCAAGTTTCTAGGAGTTTGTATCTTTTTTGTTTAACTGTAAATTGTAATTATTTCTATTCTTTTTCTTTCAGATATGAAGAATGCAGAGTTAAGTTAAATACAAATATCATTTGTTTTGGATAAAATAATGTTTAATATTTTTGTAACAAATATTCATTGGCAATACAAATTTCAACTGTTTTGTATAAAATAATACTTAATATTTTTGCAAAAAAATATTCTTTGAAAAACTCTTAGAAGAGAAAGTAACCGCGGCAATTTTATAAGTAAATGATAACGTTTATTATAAAAGTGCAATTGCTTTCACTATAACTTACAAGATGGTGATTGTCATAACGACATCAAAATGATAACACTGTCATTCATCCTAATGATAACACCTTATGATAAACATTATCAATGCCGGGTGTAACTGCTCGAATGACTCGCATTTTTCTTAAATTTAGATAAATCTTTAGAAATAAGGAAGAAAACTGGGAGTTTTGGAATAGAAATAAATGTTAGTTTTTAAACATTAATCCAATTGGTAACATAATTTATAAATTTTGGGTGTTAATAATTTGTCTTTAGAAACAAGAATTTATACTAGAAATCTAAATTAAAAATTTATGCTATGTAGATTGTATTCAATCATAGCAGTTTACTTGCATTTAGCATTATCAGGACGTGCAATTAATCGAAGTAGAAAATGGGGAAATTTGTTATTTCTTATGGAACTGTACTACTATAAAGGAAATATAAGGAATTAAATCTTAACAATACGGAATTGAATTTATTAATTCCTGGAAATGAATTGTAGTTAGGTGCAGCTAATCTCTATTGATTCACATGTCTGTGACTTGAAGTGACAGACTTAAAACAAATTTTTTATTCCCTTAAAAAGTATAAAATACGTTATTTTCAGCAAAATTTAGCAACAGGATTATTCTCTGTTTGCTTAAACACATAATGTATTTTTATTTGAATTAAAATAAATTGAAATTGTCATTTAACAATGTCCTAAAATTAAATACGCAGCCTTGCCTTTTTTTATTACGCCAATAAAAAGGTTTTGAATTACTTTAAAATATAAGGCATCACTTCTAAAGTAAATAATTTTGTTGAAATAAAACATAAAAGCAATAAAACGAATACCGTATTATCAGTTTATTTTCTAAAGTACTGCTGTGATCAACAGTATCTGGAATGAATACACGGAATACAAGATTTCAATTTTATCGGTCAATATTTATCATCAATATCTTCCCTATCAAAGTAATACTCTCTGACTGCAATGAACTTGTGCCAATGTTCAATCCTCGATACATATTTTAACTTCGTTTTAATGAAACTCCTTCAGGATTCGAAGAGTGTTTTCTTCTGTTCGATCAACAGACTGAAAAGACGGCAACCACAAAACCGCAATTTTGACTATGGTAATAAGAAAAAAACTTATGGATCTTTATCAGATGAAGCCGAATTTGTTGAATTTTGGGCCAAAATTCCCGAACAAGAACATTGCGATTTGGTGCATTATTCTTGCGCAAAGTCCAAAAATAATCTAGCCACAAAATTCGGGTCATGCCACTGCTTCACGACAATGCCGAAACACTTAACATATTATTCTATGTTGAGAGATTTTTTGGTTGGCAGAAACATGATGAACGGCATCACGACATTCGAAGAAAGCAATTAACAATATCTTTCTTGATTTTTGGCAGATTTTGATGTTGTCTTGTTTTACCTTTCGAGAGCTATTTACTTAATTATTGTATTGCTTCTGTATCAAAAGTGAAAATCCACGTTTCATTACCGATAACCCGTTTCAGGAAAGCATTCCTTTGGCCACTTGAATACGTTTCGTTATCGAAAACATTTTAGTGCCGTTTGGAATAGCTCGATAAATAACGCACCGCAAGCTCAAATTATCCTTCAGAATTATTTCACAGGATCTATATGATTTAGAAACATGCTCAATAATATCCGTAGCAATTAAGTGACTATCGTTAAGCATCAGAACTTTTGACTTGATCGAAGCGTTGCTCATAACTGGAAGTAGATGGTGTATCAGAGCGTACACTGGTGTGCCAAAATTAAGGACGAGACGGTTTTTTCAATGTAACTCTGTACAAAAGCTTTCCAAATCAACACATTCAATACCGTAAGATCCCCAATACGTAAGGACATGAGTAATGTAAGCAACACTTACTAAAAGAGAAATCAGAGGGATAAAAAGAAGCTTTATTGAAAAAGTAGCATGGAGCGCAATGCGACTGAAAGCCGAAACATCCCTGTGATGGGTGTCCAGCAACAAACATCCGGTCTTTAATAGGGGATATGATCTCCCCTGATTGCTAGGCAGGTTTCACATCATTTGTGCATGCTGGATATGTGGTTGTTAATGAGCTGTTGAGACACTGCTGCTCGTTCCTCTTGTAGCACCAATCGCAGTTTCGGAATCGTTACTGGCGATAAGTTACGTGCTGCCACGGGTCTCCCTAGTAAGTTCCGTACATGCTTGACGGGATTTAGATCCAGAGACCTTGCCGACCAATCCATGTGTTCAATATCTTCACTCTCCAACAGCTCTTCGACAGTAACTGTGCGATGAGGTGGAGCGTTGTCGTCCATGAAGAGGAACTGAGGACCCATAGCCCTTGTGAAAA